>RJWJ010046286.1:0-11351 GCA_004363605.1 Indri indri | reverse complement strand
TTGCTCAGGCTGGTTTTGAACTCCTGAGCTCAAACAATCCACCCGCCTCGGCCTCCCAGAGTGCTAGGATTACAGGCGTGAGCCACCGCGCCCGGCCCCATCTTGATTTTTGTGAGAGGTGAGAGGTGGGGATCCAGTTTCATTCTTCTGCATGTAGCTATCCAGTTTTCCCAGCACCATTTATTGAAAAGAGATTCTTTTCCCCAGTGTATATTTTTGAACAGAAAATTCTCAAAAGAAGACAGAATAATGACCAGCAAACATATGAAAAAATGCTCAACATCTCTAATCATTAGAGAAATGCAAATCAAAACCACAATGAGATATCACCTAACCCCAGTGAGATTGGCCTCTATAAAAAAAATCCCAAAACAGCAAATGCTGGCGAGGATATGGAGAGACAGGAACACTCTTACACTGCTGGTGGAGTCATAGCAGTGTAATTAGTGCAACCTCTGTGGACAAGAATTTGGAGATACCTCAAAGAGTTAAAAATAGAAACACCATTTGATCCAGCAATAGCACTAGTAGGCATCTACCCAAAAGAGCAAAAGACATTCTATAATAAAGACATCTGCACCCGAATGTTTTTGGCAGCACAATTCACTATTGTAAGGATGTGGAAACAACCCAAGTGCTGGTCAATTCATGAGTGGATTATTAAAATTTGGTATATGTATACTATGGAATATTACTCATAAGAAACAACAGTCATCTAGCACCTCTTATATTTTCCTGGATCGAACTTGAGCCCATTATCCAAAATGAGGTATCACAAGATCGGAAGAATGGGCTCCATTTGTACTCACCATCAAATTGGTACTAACTGATTAACACTATGATGCTCACATGGCAATAATATTCTCCAAGGATTTGGGGGATGTGGGGGGTTAACTCACAACTAAAGGACACGGTGAGCATTGTAGAGGGGAAGGGCAAGCCTCTAACCCTCGTTTGGGTGAGGCAAAGACGTAAAATGTAACCAAAATGTTTGTACCCTCATAATACCCTGAAATAAAAAAAAAAAAAAATAAGGCACCAAACGTTTCAAGAGGGTATTTGTTGCTATACTTCAATTCCACGAAAAATGTTTATATTCTTTAAATCAACAATGTTACTTCTAGTAATCTCTCCTAAGGAAAGAAATATCTCCGAGATAGGTAAATGGTTTTATAAGTTATGACATATCCCAACAATGGGATATCACAAATAATGATTACTGAGGCTTTGAAAATGTTAAATAATGTAAGTGAATGGTCATTACATAGGGTTAAGTAAAAAAAAAAAAAACAATATTTTCACTAATGTTAAAAAAAAAGTGAATATAAAAGGCTAAAAATAAATTTCCAAAATTTGTTATGTTCAGACAATAGAATTATAGGTTTCAGCACTTTGACTATATCATTCCCATTCTCTCCTGGCTTGCAAGGTTTCTGCTGAGAAATCTGCTGATAGTCTAGTGGAGATTCCCTTACACATGGCTTGATGCTTTTCTCTTGCAGCTTTAACAATTCTCTCTTTGTCTTTGACTTTTGATGTTTTGACTATACATTATAATATGCCTCAGAGAGGATCTTTTTGGGTTCAATACACTTGGGAATTTTTGAGCTTCCTGGATCTAGATGTCTATATCTCTCTTCAGCTTTGGGAAGTTCTCAGTTATTATTTCGTTAAATAGGTTTTCTGTGCCTTTCTCCATCTTTCCTTTCTTTGTCACTCATTTAATGTGATAGTTTATTCACTTAACATTGTTCCACAAGCCCTGTAGGCTTTCTTCTTTCTTTTTTATCTTTCTTCCCCACACCTGCCCTTTGACTGGGTTATTTCAAAAGACCTGTCTTCAAGTTCAGAAATTCTTTTTTTTGCTTAGATCTAGTCTGTTGTTAAATATTTCAAAATATTTTTTATTTGGTTCATTGAATTATTCAGTTCCAAGATTTCCATTTGGTTCTTTTTTTATGATATCTCTTTGTTGAATTTCCTATTCAGATCATGAATTGTTTTCCTGATTTTAGTGAATTATCTGTCTGTATCTTTGTATCTTGCTGCATTTCTTTAAGATCATTATTTTGAATTCCTTTTTAGGCATTTTGTAAATACTCTCTTATTTGGGATCTGTTACTGGAGACTTACTGTGTTCCTTTGGGGATGTCATGTTCCTTACTTTTTCATGTTCCTTGTGTCCCTGCACTGATATCCACACATCTAGTGGAATAGTCACTTTTTCCAATTTTATGGAGTAGCTTTTGCAAGGAGAGACTTTTTCATGTACATAGATCCTAGGGTGTCAGCTGAGTGTGGTGCATTGACTTTGGTTCTGGATGATCTTCAGTAGCATGGTCTTCATGCAGTTTCTTCAGCTGTAATCCTTGTGAGGAATATCTGTGATTGCCTCAGTGGCCTAGGCTGTGAGAGTCTGTGATGGTGGTGACTTGGTTTTTCTGGGGGTGGGAGGGCTGGGCTGATTGTTGGGCTGGGCATATGCAGGCCCATACATGGCAGTCTGGGTGGCTGTGTGGTGATCCCTCCAGGGAGAGAGATCTGCCAGACTGGCTGTTGAGGCAGGCATAGGTGCAGACATGGACTGGTGTCACAAACCTGCTGGCTGTATGGTGGCTTTCTCACTGTGCAGGTCTGCCTGTTTCCTGGGAAAGGGGCCTAAGCTTAGGCCTAATCAGGTCTAAGCTCTTGGCAGGAGGGATTGTAATCCTGTGAGTACAATGTGAATGTAATGGAATGATGACAAGGCTTCAGGGATGACCACAGCTAGTGGCTACTGGCCCCCCAGGGCAGGATGCCCTCTAACAGTGGGCTGGGTTTCAATACGGCACTATGCTATAGCAGCTTAGGCCACGGAGATGGGGGAATTCAATGTGAGCTCCTACTCTGATGCAATTCAGCCATGCAAATTCCTGGCAACTCTCCAAACTGGGTTAGTGGCCTGTGAGGACTGGGGTGCTCTCCTGTAAGAAGGACTGCTGGCATAGGTGGTAATGGGGACCACTGGGGGTCTCCAGTTTACCATTTCACCAAAAAGAAGAGGTGTCCCTGACTCTGAGTTGATCTTTGTGGAGATACAGTGCGGCAGATGCAGGATGCCTCATATTTATCTAGATGTTGCTATCTTGGCCTTCTGTGCTCCACATCGATTTCACCATTAACCTGGTGCTCTCCAGCATACTGCCTCAGTCACTTGAGTTAAATTATAGTTATTTATTCATTGTTTTTGTCTCTTTTGTAGAGGGATGAGTGCCAGGAAATACTAATTGACCATCTTGCTGACATCACTCCATCTCGAGATTCTTAATTACATTTCCAAAGTCCTTTTTAGTCATGTAAGGTAACAGCTTCACAGGTTTCTGTGATGAAGACATTGACATCTTAGGGGGAGGACATTATTTTGCCTGCCATAGGTATATATCAGGAGTGGGGAACCTTTTCATGTTGGAAGGCTGCATTAATTTAGCTGTAATCAAATAAGGCCACATTCAAGAAACTTCAATTAGATATACTTTAAAATGAACCTTATTTTGTAAAATATATCTACTATGTACTTAATAATTTCAAAAAATGAAAACTATTTGTTAATTTTAAAGTTAACTAACCTTTTAATGACTTTGTTGCATCTGATCTTTGTTGGAAAACATTTGAATATTTGGTTGCAGCATGGAGGTCCACAGTTTCAGTAGATCCTCTAGATAGGTATCACTCATTTGTGACCTCAAGGGTGTATTGATTTCGGTTAGGTAGGAGAATGTAGATTCTGAGCAATAAGTGGTTGAAAAGCAAGAAAGCATTTTTCACACAGGCATGAGTATTCTACTGCGTTTTCGCATATTTCAATTGGATCTCTCTTAGCATCAAACAATGACTTTAAAATATCATCCACTGAGACCTCAATCAATTCCATCTATACTTCCTTAGGTGCCTTGGTGATACCAACTAGGCGAGACTGAAATGCTAATTTGAGTGTGACGTCATGGTTCTCAAAGTTAGTGAGCCTTTCATCATATTCTCCAATTAATAGGTTTATAAGAGCTGTGTATTCTTCAAATGATTTGCATATATTATCCTGCTCATTAATGACCTTTGCTAACTAGGAAAAATTGTTCATCTGAAATTTCCTTTCAAAGAAGTGTTTTGAAAAAAGATAGCTCTTTTTAAATTGCTTGTATTTTTGGCTACGTATCATGTATAGACTTACTTTTACCTTGCAAAGAAATATTCAAGTTTTTTTGATTTGATATGATATCATGCAGAAATCCTATAGTAATCTTATTTCAATAATTCACATTGCTGATTCTGTTCTTCATAAAATTTAACTATCTGTTCTTGCAGAGATAAAATCTTGGCTAACACCTGTCCTTGTGATAGATGACACAATTTAGAACGATATGGCAAATCCACACTGAATACCTCATTGTTCAACTTTGGCATGCGAAGAAACTAACAGTGCCATGTTGCATTTGCATGAATAAAGTTAACAATAATTATAAATTGTTGCAAACTGTCACTTAAAATAGTAGCTTTAGCACAGAGATTTTGTTGATGCAAGATACAATGAAAAGAAATGAGAGCATCTGGATCTGTTAGTACATTTTTTTAATCTGTACAATGAAGCTTTCATGTTATCCTGTCATGGAAGGTGTACCATCTGTACATACACTCACTAAATTTATCAAATTCAATTCAACTTCACGACATTCATCTTGAAAGTTGTTGAAGATACCTATTCCCTGTGTTCCATTCGCAGGAGTGCCCAAAGCAACAACTCTTCATAGTAAAGAAATTCGTCTGTTAATGACCCTAATGAAGTGTAAAACCTGCGCTGAGTCAGTAGTATCCGTTGGTTCATCCAAAGCAATAGAATAATATATATTGTCCTTTAGAAGGGTTGCATGAAGTTATTCTCTTAAATTGAAGGCGAATTTATGCTGCTGATCAGTTATGGTTCTCCTTGAAAGAGGCAGTTGTTTGTACTTTGAAACGTTATTGGGGTCTAAGCATCCTACAACTTTGACAATGCATTATTGCACAATTCCTACATCACTAAATGGCTTTCCCTTTTTTCCAAGTATATAAGCTACTTTATAAGCTGCTTCAGTGGCATTTTTTCCAGGTCTTAATTGCTACTTGAAAGAATAGTCTTTGCTTTTGCTTTTCATCTTTTAATTTCTGCAATACAACCTTTCTTGCCTCTCCCCAATTTAAAATACTTGTGGTCCTTATGAGTGTTATAATGCTGATGAGCACTGAATTTCTTTAATGTTGATATTGTAGTATCACAAAACAAGCAAATCATCTTATCTTTAGCAGAAACAAGATAATATTGCAATTCCCAATCCTCATTAAACAATCTGTTTTCTTCCTTCGGAGTTCTCTTGGTCTTCTTTCATATGATGGGCTGTTAAGCAGACAGAATTAAAAAATACTGACAAGCTGTGCAACTATTTACAAATTCCGCTTCCCCAGCCCTGGTATATATACTGTATATATGTTTTATTCACTTTTTTGGTGAGTATATTTCACAATAAAATATTTAAGAGGGAGGAATGGGGGTGGGGAGAGAGAGGAAGAGAGAGAAAAAATAAAAAAAGATAAAAGCAATATTTTAAAAGCTAAAAGCTGACTTGTAGACCTAAGGGAGCTGGATCTTAAACTGGCAGTGAGAAAAGCAAGAGGCAACCTGATTTTTCACTGTAGATCTGCAGAAATTATTGGCAACGGGTAAAAAAGGCAGAGATGAAAATAGGATGATTTGTTGACACTGTATTTAAGAAGGAGTCAGACTACCTCTCTCACTTTCTGCAGTGAATTTTTACAGAATGCTAGAGACTTACATAGAGAGGATAAAATGAGGATCTGTGGCTGAGAGGACAACAGCTAGAGTGAAGTCACAGGTACTTCACTAAAGTCAGGAGCTTACATGGATGTTAACATACTGAATATTGCAACATTCGGTTTTCTCATATATAAAATAGGGACAATAAAACCCATTTCATAGGTCTTCTTGGAGGTTAATAAATTTAGATATTTGGTGCTGTTCCTGAAACATATGTAAATGCTCCTCAAAGACAATTCATAGTAGAATAGAAATGACTTGGTCTTACATTAGTAAAAAAAAAACAAACAACCATTTGTTTGAGCAAACAAAAGGCATAGACAGAGTGATAATATTTTATTCGAATGTTAAAATTGGTATAAACAATGATAACATCAGAAATTCTAAAATGGCTAAGATTTTTTGGCTTCTTTTTTCTTGATTAATACATAACCAATGACATTCATATATCTAATGGGATTTCTGCTATAAATTTAAATGAGAGCTATTTCAATTTGTTGTGTCAGTTCTATGATATTCATCAACATTATACGTCACCTTTGTGGGAAAAATCCCCCAAATTACTAACATATTCAAATCACATTTCAGTAATCTTTACAATGACCACACAACAGATTTTATCAATTTCTGCTATGTTTATACAGAAATACTAAAAAATTCAATTCGGGAAACAAATTTTAAAGTAAGAGCAGTTTATTAAGTTTAAGATTATTCTTTAATTCAGTAGGACTGTTTTGAGTGCCTCGTGTCTAGGAATTTAGTCTTCTTATCGGGCAGACTAGGCTTGAACACATTAAATGATTGGAGACAAATAGAAGAATGTGAAATCCAATGTTAAAACAGTGGTAAAGGTTAGTAATTAAATTATTTTTAGGGAGACCATCTTTTAAAGAAAAGCTTATTGATTACTCACCATGTATCAAGGATAAAAGTTCAGTTGAACAGATGATTCTTAAAGCAGGTTGCTGTCGTCTGTGAACTCACAGTCTAAAGCAGGACTCAGATCAAGAGCTAATGTTTCATTTCTCCTTTCCACTCTATATAGTTTATCTATCGTGATCATAGTACTTTTCTCAGCATATTGAAATTAATATTTGTTAATGTTGTGTAAGTACTGTGAGTGCTATGGACTACAGGGAGAGTGTGGTTAATTTCTACCAAGGAAGAAAAATCAAATCATATAGGAAGTGATACTTACGGTGGGTTTGAAGAATCAGAAGATGTATGTAGAGAACAGAGGAAAGAGAACAAATTTCTAGGCCAAGTGAAGTAAATAATCTAAGGAACCTGGTTGTAAAAGAGGATGGCAAATTAAGGGAAAGATGCATTCAAGGTTCTTGGGAATGATACCTGCTTTTTATACAGGGGTGGGAGCATGTGAGGTTCAAGACATCAGTCGGGGCCAGATGTGAATTTCAATGTCAGTGAGCAGCAGTTTTCTCATAAAGGCAACAGAGACCCAATGAATAATTTAAATTAGAAAGTAATCAGATATGGCAGTGTGGATGTTGGACAAGAATGGAAAAATACTATTTAGGAGGAGATCAGCTGAAAGCTATTCTTATCATCTTGGCGAGAAAGTTTAAGTGGGCTAAATTAAGGCAGTGGGCAAGAAGAAGGTATGGCAAAGGAAATATTTCCAAGATACAAACAACAAGATTTTCTTCCCTGTTTCTTGCTTGTTGGAAGGAAGGAACGAGGAAGAGGTATTTGCAGAGGCCTAGAACTTGGATGAGCAAAAAAGACTGCAAATTAAAATGAGAGTTGATGCAGTGCGGTGATTAAGATGATTAAAAGAACGTGAGATGTGGCTGGGAAAGGGAAGAGCTTAATAAATCAGAGTGGATACACAGGAAGGGAAGAAATACCACTGCATATTTCTCAACATTGTCTTCAAATTAAATTTCAGAATTTATTAACATTGACTGTATTTTTAAATGGCCAGCTATTCTGGCACGTTCATATGCCAGATAATAACCATTCTCAGATGTGTTAAAATCTCTAAAACAGTTGTTCTAAAATAGCCTTATTACAAAGATGGGAAGACTCTTCCTTACAAGTATAAGCAAAAGTCAATACATTTTAAGGGAAAGTTTGTACTAATTCATCATAATTTTTTTCTCAGTGAATGGCTTCTTTAACTTTCCTGACTATTAGCACCAGCACTTCTTGGTTTCTTGGCCTCGTGCCTGGTTTATTAGAAGTAAAAACATGTTTTGAGTGAGCTAGCCATTTTTAAGATGGCTTTGAAACAGACTCTGCATTAATGTATTCTGACTGCCACACACTATTGTTTATAAATAAGATATAATGTTTACGGGTGATTTCTACTAACCAGATAGTTCATGTTATTATGATTAGAGTAAAAGTAGAGTTAGTGAAAACTTGTGACTTGTTCTAAAAATTTAATGTCTTAAATAGAAGTTAAAAGAGAAACTCTTTCTCTGGGTTTAGTTATGACAAGGGATAACTGGTTGAGAAATATATGAATACCACGGAATTTGGGAGAATATGTCTATGGCTTCTTGAAGTTCATAATCAATGGAGAATTGCAAAATTATGATAAACATTATTTTTCTTTATTTCTTGACTCTTCTTCCTTTTTTCTCTTTTGCTAGCAATGTTCGGAATAAGAATAATTAGGTAGAGATGGAGAACTAAACAGATCACAGAAAGAAAACAAAACTACTTCCTAATTACTTTGCTTTCATCTTCTTCGGAGAGAAAGACGTTTACACTAACATGCTGTTGTGTTAATTGTAAAGAAAAAATTTAAATTTGAGACAGGGGGCTAAGAGGAGCAATGGCACTATAAAATAATGGAAAAAATACAGGATTTGGTGTTAACAGGGTTTGAATCTATTCCCTACTGTTTGATCCGCTCAAGCCGAGTGTATCTAAAGTTTCATTTTCTTCATCTTTAAGGTAGAAATACTAATACCCACTGGAGGATTAAGAAAATAATATCAAATGAAATAATATATGTGAAGCATATTAGACAGTGCTTTCTTCTTTTTTCCCCCAATCTAGTAAGTAATAACTAATAACTTCAGGCTATATTCAAACTACAGATCCAGTGAAATTACACCCTGGTTTCTGAAAATACTTTGAAATGTGACCATACAGCTTTCTGTTGGTAGTCTTTGGAAAATTGTGTAGGAATGGCATAAGCTAGAGAAGCATGGTTCTGATTTTTTTAAAAAAGAGGAAAATGATAGAGTTTGGGGATTTCTAACTAATAAACTTCACATTAATCCCCAGGAAACTTTTCTAGAATATGTTATTAAATTGATAGCTTAGGAAAATTTAGGTAATATGATTTCCAGTGAGAATCCCAAAAGAGCGTGAATCCCAAAAGAATAGGTCATGATAAACAAGTCAGTTTTACTTTTGCTAGGGTTTCTAGGTTGATAGACGAGAGTAATGCTATAGACACCACATGACTCCAATACCCTAAGACATCTGACAAAGTGACAGTGGTAAACTGCTCATAATTAATGATTGTTGAAAGAAGGGGTTTTATCCATAATCCATTACCTATTCCTCACTTATTCATGGATGTTTTCAAGAGAGAAATCTGAGCCATTACACTCATCTTTATAATTTCATCTTGCTAATTTTGGATTTATTCTTCTAGCTTGCTAAGTTCATTTGAAGCTTTATTAACTTTCATTTCCAGCTTTGTGCTACCTACATATATGACATACATCTTTTAATGGAACACTAGGACCCAGCACTTTCAGCTTATGAATCTATTTGATACTAAGGTACTAACTGAATGCTAAGGTACAAATTTGAATGCTAAGGTACAAATTCAAATACTCATTTGAATACTAAGGTACAAATGAATCTATTTGATACTAAGGTACTAATTGCCTTACTTCATACAAAGAATATGTGTGTGTGTTTTTTCAAAGAGTGTGGTTTGTTTCTTGCAAGCTATGTGACTTTGTTACCCACAGCGTTGGAGAATTGGCTAGTGTGGGGAAAAAAAAAAAACCCCAGGTGTCTGGTCACAGGAGTAGTTCTTTGTTGTGTTGAGAGTACAGTAGGAGAAAACAGTTTGTTTTTTCCTACTATACTAATAATCCCCAAACTAATTCTAAAGAATATTTCCTTCTACAAAGCAAATCATGGAAATTCCCATTACAGTCTTCCATTCCAGGTTGTACAGAAATTATTTTATGGTCATGACTTAATTTTTAAAATATAAAATCTCTTTTTAATAGAGGGAATATATAAATTCCATCCATGGCTACATTAATTGCCCCAAATTATACTGTTTCCAGGAGTTTCTGGGGAAATGAGCCATACCACGTATCATTATCATTCTTGATCATATTAATGACCTTAATTTTACATTTCATATATAATGGTATGGATTTTACTAATTTCCTTATGCTTGGAGTCAAGAATTTTAACTGAGGCTTTGTAAGTGTTTTAATAGACACATATATGTTAATATTATATTTAAAACTGTATCTAGATTCAAAGACAAATATTGTGTTAGCTTTAACCTAAGAGAGAGAGAAAAAGAAAAATCAAAATGGATGTTTATAATTTTTTTACCTCCAATAATTAATTTTTATATTTACCAAAATCATACATTCAAGTAGTGATTTGGTATAAATACAAAAGTACTTTGGACATGAAGATAAGGACTATGTTATGTTGGATCATACATGCATTTATACTGGACTATTTCTCTGAATTCTTTATGTATTACAGAAAACTTAGTCATCCAAACACGGTTTTTGGCTTCGTTCATTCAATTCTACAACTTCCGTTTTTACCATCCTGTCTATGAGAGAAGGTATTTCAGGCAGAAGTTCTTGCCTGAGGCCAAGGAGATTGTGTGGGCTCAAGTACATGCATGTTAACTCTGAGTGAAAACATCTCACCTCTGAAGAAGTTTATAATTTGCAACAGTTTGAAAGATCTCCCTCTAAGTGGGAAGAAGCCATTTGGGGATTAGATTGGGTATGTGTAAGACGTGATGAAATGATAAAAGAAGTCTGGGGCCAAGTTCTTCTGTTACAGACACCCAGTATAATAGTTCTAATATAAAATACATTTCCTCCTTTTTTTTTTTGGTCTTTCCTTTTTCGATGATGAAAATGAGCCATCTTTTTGGAATGGGAAGTTACTGGAGAGGGATTGGCTTATGAGAAAAGCAGGTTTGGTGTGTGAGATCACGTCCCGTACCCAGTATAGGTGGGGTTTATTCTAGCACTCCTTTATCACATACTAAACCGATAGTTTCACATGAAACTGGTATACTTTGCCCTTTACGGAATCCTTAGCTCCTCCTGTTTATATTTAGGGTCGGATAGAATATGCTCCTGTAGGAATTAACCTCTATAAATTGCCATTGGCTTAAAAGCTCAAGAAGATGTTTTTAATAAAATCTAAACTCTTGGTCATTATATTAGGTCAGTAGTCCTCAACTGGGGATAATTTACCCCCCAGGGAGTATCTGTTAATTCTTGGAGTCATTTTTGATTATCAC
>RJWJ010046285.1:0-11423 GCA_004363605.1 Indri indri | reverse complement strand
GATGAGTGTGGTTTGTAAATATATAGAATATAGCATGTTAGATTATGTAGCAGAAACGGGCGAAATAAAAAATTTAATATCCTAACTGCTGCCAACAGACAGATATATGCAAAAATAGGTAAAGCCAGCAAAAGGTAGTTAAGACACCTGGGGAAGCCCATAAATTGGATAGGGTAGTGGAAAAAAAACAACTATGTTCGGAGAAAGATATACTGCTTGTCTTAGTCTATTAGAGCTGCTATAACAGAATATCATAGACTGGGTAGCTTATAAACAACAGAAATTTGTTTCTCACAGTTCTGGAGGTTGAGAAGACCAAGATCAAGCCACTGGTAGATTTGGTGTCTGGGGAGGACGGCTTTTTAGTTCATAGAGAGCCATCTTTTCACTGTGTCCTCATGTGGCAGAAGGAAGAGGGAGATCCCTGGGGTTTCTTTCATAAGGGCACTAATCCCTTTCATGAGGGCTATGCCCTCATGACCCCATCACCTCCAGAAGGGCCCACCTCCAAATACCATCACCTTGGGGATTAGGTTTCAACATATGAAACCTTCTGCCATTTCAGATGTTTCACTACCTCAAGGGAATACCTGGTAATTCCTTCCATTCCTTGAGTCTGTTCTAGAGGTATTTGCTAGCAAGAGAGTTAGTGGACTACTCAGCTAAGATAGAGAAGTCATAGCAATGATATTTGCAAAGAATATTCCTTTCTGAATATTATGCTGCAACCATGTACATTTTTATCTTAAAAGTTTTAAAAATTCATTTTATTTTATAAATCAGAACATATTCATGTAGAGGGGATTCTTTATTAAGGCTCCTTACAGAGGGACCATATATAAGCATTAGATTTGAGAATCTTTTGAAATTATTTGGTACATAGCTTTCTGTTTGAATTTTTACAAGAAGAGAATCCATAAATTTCACCACATTCTCAAAGAGGTCTATAAATACCTGTCCTGCCAATCAAAACGAGTGAAGATCTATGGGTCTAGGACAGTGTTAAAGTGAAGGTAGTCTCCCAACTTTAAGTGCTCTATTTGGTTACTAAACTAAGCAGTGCTATAGACTGAATTTGATTTTCTCCAAAAATTCATATGCTGCTTTGTTTTTTCCTGGTTCTAAACCAGCTCCAAGGAAACATTTTTGCTTAATACATTTTCCTAAATTACTCTTCTACTAACTAGTAAGTGATCTTGGGCAGGTTGCTAAATCTAATTTTTTTTCATGTGAAAGAATAGAGATAATAGAACTTGTTTTATTGCTGCCAAGAATAAATCACATAACATAAGGAAATTGCCCAAAACAATAACTGGAACATACTAGGATGGTGATCAATAAATTTAGTTTCTTTCCCTATACCAAATAGCAAGCAAATGGGGAATGTGACCTAAAAAGTTTTGGAAGATGGAGAAGGAAAAAAGAAAGGCTTCCTCCACTTATGTTCTGTGTCAGTGTCTGGGAAAACAACAGAACTGCTCTTCTAAGTACCAAGAATAGAAAAATGTGTAATGATTCATAGACACTAACTCTCACATAAGAGAAAGGTATTATTTTTGGTTTTTTCTTCAGGCTTTCAATGTGCATTTGGGAATGCCTTGGAGTAAAGCATCGCCTGTGCTTTCTACACCCTGATAACTTAGTCTGAGATTGAGATATAATGGCACAGATGACAATGTCATAAACTCATGAACAATGAAGGAACCAGAGTATGGCCATTACATACAGAGCCTTTACTAACTGTGCTCTATTGCTTAACAAATCTATTATGCTGAGAGAAAATACAAGTTGCATTATAAGTGCTAACTTAAGTTGTTAAAGCTGGGGACATTAAAACATATGTCCTAGTGGCACACCAAATAAAGGATGTTCACTAAATAGTTTATTGAGAACATTACAAGCTGTATCAAAAACACTGGGTTATAGATGTCTTTGGTGACACCAGATAAAAACTACATCAGCTTATAGCAATTCCAGTCCCAAATTTTCAACTGCCACAAGGGATTTCCGCCTGTTATCCCTCCCTCATCCTAAACTTACCATGTTTATAATCATAATATTCCTCTCTATCTTACTCTGAGACCACTTACAATCTCTAACCTAATTTCTTTAGGTCTTTAAGTGGCACCAACCTTGTTTTGAGCAAAAGAAACCCTATTCAAGTGTGCAAAATGGGAAAAAATGTCTTGGACAGGAACTTCTTCCCCTTTTGGGTGCTTTCTACAAACTTGTCACTTATTGGTCTGTTCTCTAAAACTTGGTGTTTTCACATCCTGGTCCCAAACATGCTCAACTTTTTACTTTTTCCTGAAGAGACCATACATTTTTGTGATTTCATGCTCTTTCCTTTGCCCAACTTACTTTTCATCTTTTTCATCTTGGTAAATCTAAGACCCAGTTCTGCTGTCCCCTCTTCCATAGAGTCTTCTTCGAACTTCTTGGAGTTCACCATTTCATCCCATTTCTTTACGCCCATGGATCACTTTGCTCATCAACACCATTGACAGTATCTGTATAGGTATATTCTGAATGACTAGAGGGCATAAAGCTGGACATATTTATGTTTGTATCCATGGTACCAACATAATGCTTCACTAGAAGTATTTTACAAGTGTCCCAATTGTTTGTAAAATATTGTAAGTAAAAGCAAAAGCAATATAATCAAACCAAAACAACGACAAAAATAAATGTGTTATACATAGAACTTACATACTGAATTGTCATGCACAATATTGAATATCAGTGAGCTCAATTTAGGTGGACCCTCCTATTAATGCACTACTCCAGGTTTTATTTATTATTTAGGCTAAAACACATCAAATAGCAGAATGATATATTTATTGCTAGTCCTAATTTATAAATAAGAACTGAACAGAAAAAGTAGGCAGAAAGAGAAATATCTCTGCTTAGTCGACATAAGACTGACTAGATGAAAATTAAAGGAGGAGGTGAAGAATATTTGGATTTGCTCTTATATTATAAATGTACATAAATGTATATCAAAAAAGCATCTCTGATGTCATCTACGGTGAGAAATTTCTGAAAATTGCTCCCATGACTCCTATGAAATATTTCCCGTCTTTAATGTACTTCTTCCCAAGGATTTGATTCTTTTCTTCAAGTCCACTAGATGTATTCTTGCACACGACTTTAAGATCAAGGCATCTTGGTGGGCTCGCTGTAGACTCAGTTCTCTCCTTTTATTTCTGAACTATAAACCGCATGTAACTTCAATGATATTTTGTACAAGATGTTTCTGTTTAGAACTGGTGATCAAATTGTATCTCAAAGATCCAAGAAGAGAAAGTTTAGAACTGCTAGGTTAGAGAAGGTCAATTTGAGGAAGTAATCATTTCGACAGCTCACATTATGGCTTGTAATAAACTTGCCCAACTGTTTCTTGTGGAAATTTTATTGTTATGTTGTTATGGCTGCTTCTGTCAGGGAAGGAAATCTGGAAAGTGTTTTAGAAAGCATGCCTTTCATAATTCAAATGATAAATCATCTTATGTAACTATCACATTTATGTCGTCACATTGATGTAGGCAAATTTTCTGGAAAGTAAGGATGCATGTTGCCTTTTTTCACATATCTATGGAGGCACCTAATTTTCCTTACAGTCAATCCATGAGCATTTTTATAGTTTAATAATTTTAAAGCTGGGTTAGTGACAGACAGACTACTTTTGCTGATATGGAAACTATGCAGGAAGAAACTGAGTTTCCCAAGCACAGAGTTAATGCAAAATTACAGAGTCAGAGGATGCAGAAGATGAAAAGAAGCTCAGCCTTGCCAAACTAAGTTTCCTCAGCAGAAGTAGCTGAATTCCTGAAGTGGAGCCAGTCACTTACAGATACGTGTTTTATTTATGTTGCAACATCTTCACAGTAATACATATTACTCATGTGTATACTCAGAGACACATGACTGTGAAAAAAAAAACAAGAAATAGAATTCAGTAGGCTAATTTTATTGGTTAACTTGGGTCAAAGTCTTGGTTGGAGTTGTTGGTTGAGATCATTTTGCTTTGTGGATAGTTTCACGTGTGGTCTAATATGTTCCCCTTCCCAGGTAATTAAGAGCTTAGTTTTCTAATTTGTATCTGTTCTTCTGACAAACTAGAGTGAATACAATTATGTTTTTTAGTCACAGTGACATGTATGGGTCACTTATGAGACACAACGAGGTCTTTAATTAAAACATAATAGACTTATAATATTAAAATATTATAATACTAATATAATGTAATGATAATATAATATAATATAATATAATATAGTTACTGAGGGAGTCCCTGACTCTGCCTTAGGTCTACAATCACGTGTATGTATATGTGTGTGTGTGTGTAGGAGGGAGATCTAGAAAGTCTTTCCAGAGGAGTCATTTGAGCTAAGTCTTGAAGAAGAGTGGGACTTCACGAAGCTGCCCTGAGGATTGAGGGCATAGTAGCATTCCAGGTGAAGGAGGAAGGAAGTCAAATTTTCTAAGGAAACTGCAAGGAATGTGAGTGTCAGAGGATAGTGTAAGGAAATGGAGAGTGGTATCTGGGAGTGTGAACAAGAACATCAGTTACGGTTTAGACATGAAGGAGAAGCAGCTAAAACTCAGGTAAGGACCAGATCATACAAGGCTCTGTACAAAGCAACAGGCAATCATTGAGGTGGCTGTGGTTAGCTCAGTGGCTGAGCCCTGCCATGGCGAGTCTGGGCCAGCACAGTGTAATCTGCTTTACTTGTGCCCCAGCTTCAGCCACCCCTTGTTCCCACTCCCACCCAGCTGTGTGCAAATATGTGCCTTCTATGTTAGCCATGAAACCAAGATCAATTGGTATTGTTTGAAATACTTTGGGAATATAAAATCACACTCTACTTAGTTTGGAACTGTCAGCTTCAACTTTGGATATAAATGTTGTAATATAGGTCTGAAAATCAAGAGGTATAAAACAGGGCAATATAGGTGGAAGCATTTTTAAACTGACAGATCTTATATTTTTTGGATAATTGTTCGGGAATGGTTTCTTCCACCTTGAGTTACTCAGAATAGTTAATTTTCTTTGTTCTTGAAACATTAGAGTATTTGTCCATATTTCCTTTACCCATGTAATTCACTTATCTCCCCCACTGGTGGAGGTTTTCATGCACCTGGTTTTTGTCCCTTGGAGATTTTTAAGACCAAATAAAACATTGGAGATAAAATTGCAAGTTAAAAGTGTTATTTACCTCCCCATCAGTTACCAGTGACTTAAAGGGCAGCAGAGATAAGAACCATTCCCTGGGAACTTCTGGGAATTAGGAAGGGGATTATCTTTCCACCTGCTTCCCAGTTCATTACTCTAATATAAACACTGCTCAGAGAGACCTGGTTTCGTGTGAAAGCAATGTCATTTCGTACAGAGTGCGGTGCGTCACTAAGTATTTGATTAACCAGGATAGCCAAAGACAAAGTTAATTATTTGGTCAATATTTTACTAGGTTTTTTAGTTATTATCCATTTTATTTTTAATTGATTTATTATCCTATTCTCCTTCCTACAAATCTGATGTTTTACATGAATGTACTTAAATTGTAAGGTCAACTGCAAAAGCCAGCCCAAAGATTAAATCATATTTTATCAGAAATCTGTACCTGGCTTCATTCTGTTAAGACTTGTTGATTGCAAAAAAGAAAAATAATAATAAAACAAAAAGACCTTCAGAAAAAGAACTTGTAATTAGATTTTTCGAACTTCACCAGTTTCTTTCAAATTGCTTTCTAAAATAAACCCACATTGAGATGTGACAGTAAAATGATAGACAAGAACTACACAGTTTTTATAGTTTGAAGGTAAATAAAATCCCTTTGAGAGTGGATGTCATATGAAAAGTGAGGAATCAAAACACAGCTGTGTCTGTTAGCCTTTATTACCATTTTATTTCATAACTTCAGATTAGTCATTAAAAATGCCAAAGGTGTCATATGTTTTCTACAATAGAACAGAGTATAATACACAAGGTCAATTCACAAAGCTCTAGTCTGCAGCTCTCCTGAGAAATGGAGTTCTACAAACTCTGCAGTCTGGGGGACTTTCTCAGTTCAAGGCAACTAGCAGGAATTTTGCTTAAGTCAAATCTGAGAATTGGGTTCTCTAGTTCCTAAGTCATAAATATGTGTGTTAAAAAAACAAAAAACAAAAAACACAGTATCTGTATATTCCCAGGATGAAATGTCAGGCTTAAAGCAATGTGAATTTCTAAAATTTTATACTGAGTGGCATTTTTGATTGTAATTATTAGTAGTGCATGCTAATTGTAGCAAGTCATACAATACAAAAGCATATGAAGAAAAATATTATACTTTATCCTGCTTCCAATCTCTTTCTCCCTGAGAACAGCAAG
Organism: Indri indri; assembly: GCA_004363605.1. NCBI lineage: Eukaryota > Metazoa > Chordata > Mammalia > Primates > Indriidae > Indri > Indri indri. The sequence goes on along the minus strand of RJWJ010046285.1, from coordinate 5,050 downwards.
TGTCTTGTGTATATCCCTCCTCATCTTTTAAAACATATCCTGCTGCATTAGCAATCAAAGTTGGATATTTTCAACTTGGTCAATGTTATTTATAATTTGAAATTTCTATATAATATGGTGGTTTGTAAACTTTTTTACAACAGAACCCTTCTCTTTCTTTTTCCAAATTAAATGTCTCAGAAAAGTTGTGATACTTTCATGCTTAAAGGCTGGTCTCAGTTTAAATGTCACTTCCCCTGGGAAGTGATTTTTATCTCATAAACTAGATTTATAATTAATTCTTGAGTGATTTTTTTTTTGGTTTAATGCTATAAGTTCCTTGAGACAGAGAGAGATACTATCACTCTGTTATCAACAGGTTCTAGCCCAGTGCCTGAGGTATAATGAGAAAAAAATATATATATATATACACACACATTCATACTTATATATTTTTATATATACATGTATTATGATGTTGAATGGATTTCTTCATCATTAACAGAAATTTCATAATTAATTTTGAAAACTATAGTCTTTAAAAATTATAAAAAGAAGACCTTACATGGTGCCTGGTAGATAAAAGTCACTCAATATTTGTGGAATAAAATGTTATGTCCCTCTAACCATTCCAAATAGCTCTGGCATGTTCTGGGCCACAAATTGAAAACCATTAGATTAGAATAGGGCAACCACAAAGGAGCTAAAACATCTGGTGCACTCTGATTTGAGTTTTGCATAGCCTCTCTGTATTTTAGTTACAATTTCTAATTCACTTCATTTATCTGGCGGCACTTAACATCATTGGCCACTTGGCTTTCCCATGTATCCCTGTTCTCTTCTACACTTTTGGGAGATTCCTCCTCAGTCTCTTTCATGGTGGATGACCTCTGGGGGGTCCATACAACTCTCTTCTCCTTTTTACCTGACATGCTCTTTTTGAATAATCTCATCTACTTCTGTCATCTCAGTTATCAGTATGTTGATGACATGTGGGTCTTTACATCCAGAGCCCACCATTCTCTTAAGCTCCAGAATTTCTAAATGCTGCTGGACAGCCTCATTTTTATGTTATGTAGGCTTCAAACTCTCATGTATATAATGCTATCTTCTCTATCATTGTACTCCATTAATTATGCTTCTTTTACTGTATTCTTTATTTTGTATAATGGCATTGGTTGTTCAAACTAGGAAATTAAAAGTCATCTTAAATGATGTCGCTTCCCTTACATATCACCAACTCCTGTTTGTTTTACCTCTTAAATAACTCTTCAGTAGTTCACGTCATATAATTTGTTCCTGCAGCCACTGCGTTGGGTCAGAATCTCAACATCTCTCACGTGGATTGTCTCTTCTCTACAGTGTTGATAAAAAGTATTTTTTTTTAAGCAGAAGTATAAGCATTTTATTCCCTTACCAGAAAAATATCAGTGGTCCCCATTGCTTAATATAGTAGTCTCTGTGTGGCCTAAGGAGGGAGCTAGTGGTTCAGGAAGAAAATATTGGGACTTCTATTGATGTTCACCTTTTTTAGTGCAATAGTGGATATTCACTAAAGAATTCAACACATCTATGCTATAAAGTATTAGACATAATAATTAAATGAATGCCAGTGAACCCACTACTGGCTTACATCCTAAAAGATCCCTAGCATCATCCCGTCCACCTTCCCCTTCACCTTCCCCTCCTCCTACTTCCACCAATCCAACCCCACTCAAGGTGAATTTTATTTGTTATAGTTCTCTTACTTCTTCATAGTTATACTGTATATGTATTTATTTAGAAATAATATATTGTTTAGTTTGTTCTTAAACTTTATACAAATGGTATTATACTGTATTTTGGTTTTCTGACTTACTTTCTAAGTCAGTATTATGCAGGAGGAATTCTCATTCATTGCTGGTGGGAATGCAAAATGGTACAGCCACTTTGGGAGACAGTTTGATAGTTTCTTACTAAGCTAAACATAGTCTTCTTAGGATCCAGCATTTGTGCTCCTAAGTGTTTACCCAAATGACCACTATATACACACAAAAAACCTGCACATAGATATTTATAGCAGCTTTATTCACAATTGCCAAAAATTGGAAGCAACCAGGATATTCTTCAATAGGTGAATGAATGGATAAATAAACTGTGGTAATCCATACAATGGAGTATGAATCAATGATAAACAGAAAGAGCTATCGAGCTATGAAAAGACATGGAGGAAATTTCAATGCTTATTGCTCCATGAAGGATTCATTCTTACTGTTGCGTGAAGCTGAAATTCATTAATTTTTACTGCAGAATAATATTCTATTGTGTGAATATATCAAAAGTTATTTATCCACTCTCTTGTTGATGGACATTTGGGTTCTTTTCAAATTTAGCTATTATGGGCAATGCTACTATTGATAGTATTGTATATTCTTTTGTTGCATGCACAACTGTCAAGAATACACCTGGCAGTGGAACTATGGTATTATAGAATAGACGAATGTTCAAAGCATAATATATTAGCAGTGATACATGCACATACATTATTTTTAAATGAATTGAAGATACAATAAGAGTGCTTAAAACTTGTTTTTTTCTGGATACAATTATGTGATTAAAAATGTTCAGAGACCATTGGCTTATAGAATAAAACATTACTCCTAGACCTAGCTCTGAATTCCCTCTTTCATCTACATTATTTATTCCTAAACAAGCCTCTTATGCTCCTGTTGCTATGAGTTTCCATTGCGTATATCACTGTGATAACACTTATCAAGCTAAGTGGTGGTTATTTATTTCATGTCAGTCTTCTCTCCTAACTTAATAGTCAAGAGCAGAGTTGCAGTCTCCTTCATTTCTGTATCTCCAGTACCTAGCCCAATGGTAGCATGTAGTGAGCAAAAATTAAATATTTATTGAATGAGCAAATTAACATAAAAATATAGTGATACCACATTTTTATACAGCTGAGAAGACAATGAAGTATCACAAGAAAACTCTGGGCTTTCTGGAGGAAAAGCTGTATATAAATGCAAGGTGTTAATGTTTTATGATAGTATTTAATCAATGGGATATTCTACAGCCTAAATATCAAGATACACAGTTTCACTTAGAATTAGTCAAGAAAGCCAAAACTATACTTGTTCCTTATCTTTATCTTAGATACACTACTATCATAAGCAAAGAAATGGAAAATTCTTTGACTTATGTTCTCTTCATTAGTCTTCCTAGGAGGAGAAGGTTATGTTAGAATGGAAAGATAACTGGATGAAAACACCAAGATTTATCTCAGTTTGTCCTTGGCTAGTTATGTTGATATTGCATAAATCACTCAATTATTTGATAATCTGTATAATAATTAAAAAGAAATGCTTTTTAGCATTTTTAGTTATTACTTTTTTAAATTTCAAAGTATTACAGGGGTTCAAATGTTTTCAGTTACAGGGATTGCTTTCGTAATGCTTGAGTCAGGGTTAAAAGTGTGCCTGTTACCCAGATAGTGTTCATTGTGTCTGTTAGGTAGATTTTCACCCATTCTCTCTTCCCCCTCCCCCTTGCTTGATTTGCTTTGAGATTTACTTCCCTCTATGCACTTACCATGCTGTTTTGGTTACTGTACCCTTGTAGTATAGTTTGAAGTCTGGTAATGTGATGTCTGCTGATTTTTTTGTTTTGTTTTGTTTTGTTTTGTTTTGCTTAAATTGGTTTGGCTATTTGGGCTCTTTTCTGGTTCCAAACAAAGTGTGGCATTATTTTTTCTAGATCTGTGAAATATGACATTGGTATTTTGATGGGGATTGCATTGAATCTGTAAATCACTTTGGGTAGTATGGATATTTCAATAATGTTGATTCTACTGATCCATGGGCATGACATGTTTTTCCACTTGTTTGTATCATCTGCGATTTCTTTCCTCAGTGTTTCATAGTTCTCTTTTCAGAGATCTTTCACCTCTTTAGTTAAGTATATCTAGGCATTTTATTTTCTTTGTAGCAAATGTGAATGGTATTGAGTCTTTGGTTTGATTCTCAGCTTGACTGTTATTAGTGTGTAGGAATGGTACTGATTTGTGTACATTGTAACCTGAGACTTTGCTGAATTATTTTTCAATTCCAGGAGTCTCTTGGTAGAATCTTTGGAATTTTCTAGGTATAAGATCATATCATTCTCAAAAACCAATAGTTTGACCTCCTCTTTCTCTATTTGGATACACTTAATTTCTTTCTCTTGCCCAATTGCTCTGGCTATGACTTCCAGCTCTACACTGAATAGAAGTGGTGAGAATGGGCATCCTTGTCTTATTCCAGTTTTTCATGGGAAGGCCCTCAAGTTTCCCCATTTAGTATGATGTTGTCAGTGGGTTTGTCATATATGGCTTTTATAATTTTGAAGTATGTTCCTTCTAGGTTTAGTTTGTTGAGGGTTGCTATGATGAAAGGGTGCTGGATTTTATTGAATGCTTTTTCTGCATCTATTGAGATGATCATATGATCTTTGTTTTTACTTCTGTTTATGCAGTGAATCATATTTATTGATTTATGTATGTTGAACCATTCTTGCATCTCTGGGATAAAGCCCACTTGGTCATGGTGGATTTTTTTTTTTTTTGATGTGCTGTTGAATTTGGTTTGCTAGCATTTTATTGAGGATTTTTGCATCTATATTTATAAGGGATATTGGTCTGTAGTTTTCTTTTGTTGTTGTTGTTGTTGTGTTCTTTCCTGGCTTTGGTATCAAGGTGACATTGACTTTGTAGAATGAATAGGGGAGGATTCCCTTATGGACTCTTTATTGCTACTTATCTACTGCTTTTCAGGCACAGTGATAAGTGACTTACATGGGTTACATCATTTAATAATTAGTATAAATATTATCTCCATTTTAGTGAAGTAGTAAATGAGGATCAGAGAAATTATTCAACTTGCTCAAGGACACAAGTCACAAGTTACTTTTCATCCTCTTCTAGAACACATTTCTTAATCATTACACTGTTCTATTTGGGTCTTTTAAATTGGGCTAATGAATATCACAGAAAGGCTTTAACTAGTCAAGTACTGTGATGTTGACAATAATAATAATGATAATTGTTTTG
>RJWJ010046284.1:0-11421 GCA_004363605.1 Indri indri | reverse complement strand
GCGGCTGCCTGTGTCCCCGCTTCCTCTCTTCCCGTCTCAGCGTCCTCTGCCCTTGTCACTTCCCATTAGACCTGGGCTAGGCCCACTCACGAGCCCCTCCTGGGAGGGACATCTCACCGCAGGCATCTCGGTGATGCCTGACGACAAAGGAGGCTGCAATCGCCAGGTGCACACGATGGGGTCTGAGCCTCTCACCTGCCTGCAGCAAACAGTCCCCACTTGCCCACCCGAGGTGCGAATGCAGCCCCCAGCGAGGGCAGAGTCGCAGAGCCTCAGCGGTAGAAGCTGGTGCCCATGGTCAACACCCTCCTCTGCCGGCTTCAGCTGAGCACAGCGGGACGAGGAGACCAGGCTGCTGAGGGGCAGTGGCACCCCACGGTTAGGGTCAGGGACACCGGGTCAGATAAACTAGCAGGTGGCCTCGAGCAGGACATGGAGCCTTTCTGCACCCCACCGTTTCCCCATCTGCACATGGGGGCTTGACGAGGTTACATCAGGTGGTGTCGGATAATAAGATAGACCGGCTCGCACTGAGTGTTGCTGTGGAGTGGCTGCTGGTGTCTTCACTGAGACCCGAGGAAAGGAGGGCAGGCGTGTGCACGGGGTCCCGAAGGCCTGGGCCCCAGCCCCAGCTCTGCCCCTCACCTGCCATGGGCCACTGGCACCCTAGCCTTCTCGGCCTCAGCGTGGCCCTGTGTGAAACGGCAACGTTTCCAATATCTTTAGGGGGGTCTGAGAAGCCGCCTCCTCCTGCACCATCTCCCTGCTATTCTCCCCGTTCCAGCTGGGATGGCCTTTTTCTTCCAGTAGTTCAGATTTTACATCCGTCAGCTACGGCCACACAGATGCCGCATAACAAGTACCCTCAAAGCTCGGTGGCTTATGACAGCCAGCAGGCACCCTCCGGCTCGTGGGCTGCAGGTTGGCCGGGGCTCGGTTGTTCTCGGCTGGGCTCAGCTGACTGGTTCTGCTTCAGGCAGGGCTTGTCTGGGTTTGGCTCCAGACTGCAGGCTGGGCTCGTTTCTGCTTCACTTGTTTTTTTTTATTCTTGTTTTGTTTTGTTTTTTCCTGGAGTCCAGGGAGGTTCTTCTCATGGCAGATCACCGGAATGCAATAAACCAAGCTGAACCAGCCCTCTGTGCATATCTGGCCAAAGCAGGTCATGGGGCCAAGCCTAACATCAGTGGGGCAGGGAAGTACAGACCACTCACCTGGAAGGGGGGTGGTGAACATTGCCTAAACAGTAGTCCAAACTATCACAGACATGCTAAGCTTCCTCTCCACCCTCAGCCTCAGGGCCTTTGCACATGCTGTTCACTTTGCCTGGAATATTCTATCTGCACCATTCAGATCCCAGCTTGGACAGCACCTTCCTCAGAGCAGCTGCCTCTGACCCTGCAGTCTGGATTCGCCTCGTCTTCATACTCCCACAGCATCTGCAGGCCTTCGTCCCCACCCCACTTACAGTGGCTCTGAGTAGCACCTATCGGCACAAACATTTATTCCCTTCTCTGTTTCCTCCTGTGTCTCATGCTATTAGAGGCTAAAATCCCATCTGCCAGGACTCTCTGCAGCTAGGATTCAAGACAAAATAAAGTTCCCACACTCAGGGTGGGCTTGCATGACATTTAGGGGGCAAACACAAGGTGGGCTTCCGGCCCTCTGGGCTGGTTAGGGTAGCCGGGCTTTGCCTGCAGCAAATGTCTGGGTTCATTTGCCAGCGTCCTAGGTGTCATGACAGAGTGGGTGTGGAGACAGCTCCTGGAGCTGCTCTCTAATCACTGGATCACAGCGCTGGGCTCCCTCCACCACCTCCTGTGTGGGGGCTGTGGCAGCAGAGGTGGGGGCTCCGAGTCCAGGTGGCAGGGCATGGGGTGGCCTCGGTGGTCCCAGCACCCTCCTGGTCCAGGCTGAGCCATTCCCAGAAGCTCAGCCTTGAACCTGCTTTTTCAGACCTTCCGGTGGTTTTATAAACACATAATCCCTTTTATTAAATCCCTTCCTCCTGAAAAGACAGCACTGCACCCTGACAGATACCCTGTTTTAACTGCTTGTTCAAATGTCATATTCCCAATGAGACTGTAAACGTCTGCCCACAGGGACCGAGTGGGTTATGTTCACCACGGCAGCATCTGTCTCAGTGCCTGGCACAGTCAGGGCACAAGAAATACCACTTTGGATGATTGAAAGCACAAACTCATGTACTGCCTCCTGCAGATGCTCACCGTGACAACCAAATGACAGATAGATATCGGAACGGTTACCAAGAGTCCCCCTTGTCCAAACGCCCAGAAGAAAGAGACCATGAACTTTTTCTTCCAAAGCTATTGCCCATTAAGGTGTCATGAGGTTGTGCCTCTTTCAGCCGATGCGAAAACAAACCCAAGCATTGGGAAGCGAGAGGATGTAATTGTCAAAGAATGGGTTGTAACATCAGGTGGACTTGGGTTCAAGTCCTTGTTCTGCCACTTACAAGCTGGGCAGCTTTGACCAGCAGCCAACCATCCTTTGGTGGGAATATTTTTGTGAGCCCTTTGGACTTCGTGCTGTCTCAAGACACACCGGTGCTTTAGCAGACAAAGCGGGCTGTCCAAGTTCCAGGTGGCAGGGTCCTTGTTGTAGCACGTGTGATCTTGCGTCACAAGTGAGGGTTCCCCACCCCCCTCCGCTTCCCCTGATGAAACTGTCATCTTGGCCAACTACAATCCTGTCCCATCCCCACCACGGCCCATGGTGGCCGGCCCTGGGCGTTCCCCACTGTAAAGAGCTGGGGGAGGAAGAGGAAGGGGAAATGGCTCAATGCCTGGGCTGGACAGAGAGAGTTAGGGATAGGGGATAGAGCAGAAGATTCTGGAAAACCGGCCACCCCCACACCCCAACCCCTGCCTTCCCTGCTGTGGATGTTTCCCGCTCCAATTTGTGCGGGACCTGGAACCGCCGGCTTCTGGGAGTTCTTAGGTTTAACAACACACACGTCACCGAGGACAAAGGCATGTGAATTCATCACAGCCCGGGAGGCTGAGGGGAAAGACAAAAAGACCCGGGCATTTTGATGAAGGGAGAAGCTCAAAGATTTGGAATGCAGGCCTTGCGGGAGAACGGGCAGTTCGGGGTGAAGTATGGGGCCCCCTGGAAGCTCCGGCGGCTGGAGATAAGGTTCTCAGGGGTCTTCAATCTGCCCGCTGTGAGCCCCACACCCTCCCGCCCAGGGCGTCCTCGGCCGGAACATCCTTGCAGAAACCTTGGCAGGAATGATCAAGTGCTTTAGATGCCTGTGAGGGCCTCTTGGCAGCCCCACCTGAGCGGCAGGCTCTCCCTGGCCCCGCCCCAGGCTCGGCAGAGGCAAAGGTCACCCAGGGATGGTAAGATGGAGCCACGGTAGAACAGGGTCTTTGGAGTCAGGAGACCCGGGTTCAAGTCTCAGTTGTGCCACTTGGAGCTCTGAGTGCTGAGCAAATTCTCTAACTTCCCCGGGACTCGGTGTCTTCACTTGCGAAATGGGCGTAGCAACAGTTACATCACAGGGTTGCTCTGGGTACAAAAGGACAGGGTGTTTGAAAAGGCTGGGAACAAGGGCTGGAACGCTGGAAGCGCTCGGTCTGGGGCGGTTACTATTTTCAGGGCCAGCCACAGCCACTCTGGCCTGTCCTGCGTCCCCGGGCCTTGCCCATGCAATGACCCTGTCCCCACTCCTGGTCCAGGCCCCAAGCCCTTCTCCCGACGTTCGCGGTTTCCATGACGCCCTCGGTTCGGGGAGCTAATTTTAATGAAGAGGATTGATTAATACCAAATTATTACCTTTCTTTTGCGTCCCTTTTGTCATTTAGAAATGGAAACAAAAGACATCCTTGAGCTCAAGTCAAACATTTACCGAATTAATTCTCCTAAGAAATTGTTTGAGATTTCAAGGGTTGGTGGTTTCTTCCTCGCCCTCCTCCCCCGTAACTATACTACATCATAAAGTAATTGCCTGATTAAGGGACGCGCAGCTTGGAGAGTGACACATTTTTTAAAATTAGAACGCGCCTGCCAACGGACACAGTTATGCAACTGGTTTTCTTCCTTCCAAACAACTTGATTCTCAAGGAGAAGTGACAGAACGACAAGGACACAGGAAAGAACCCAGACGCGGGAGCCGGCAGCGCACTGGGTACAGCAGGTCTTGGGCGACCTGGTCTGCGCCATTTCCCCAGGACCCCTCTCCCGACACCCCTCTGGGTCCACGGCTGCCTCCCACGCACCCTCACCGCTGCAAACCCACTCTCAGGAAGCCCGACAACCGGGATCCTTGCGACGTCGTCAATTCTGACACCGACCAGACTCCGGGTGGGAACCACGCCCCACGCCGGGCACCAGGCTTTCGGAGGTCCCTGTGGCTTGGACTCTGCCCTCCAGGGCAGCAGAGGACACCCCAGCACAGGCAAGCAATGGCATGAGGATGGAGAAATGGACCAGGAGAGTCAAGGGGACGGCAAGCCTTACCTTCTGCCACTGTGCCCACACTGCGCTGCCCCGCCACGCCACATTCAGCCCCAAACTCAGTTCCTTCTTCTTAGATCGCTCTTCCCTGAGACCTGGGCACAGCTGCCTCCTTCACACACACTAAACACCCCTCCTCCAAGAGCCTTCTCTGCCCCTCCAAGCTGCAGTGGCCACATCCCACCCCCCAGGCCGGTCTCTCTCTTCCCTCTTTCACCTGTGCACAGCCCTGGTTGCAACCTGACGGCTCCCTTTGTGTGTGTGTCTGTTTCCATGTTTATTGTCCATAAGCCTCAAGGGCTGGCCTCTCTCTCTTGTTCCCCTCTGTCTTTCCAGCACCTTCAACAGAGCCTGTTACATTACTGATCCACAATAAACGTTTGCCAGTGACAATGGACACGTGCGTGAATGGGTGAATGAGTGAATGAGTGAATGAATGCAACCGCTTAGCTACTGCCCCACCAGGGAACTCGTTCTCTTCTCAGGGATCGTATCTTTAGGCAGCTTCTGACCCAGCTGCCTGGGGGAGGGAAGGGGGGCAGGTCAGACTGGATGTCCGGAGATACAAGTTCTAATCCTGTCCCTGCTGGTGGCCAAGTGACTGCCCTCTTTGGGCCTCACTTCACTTTTGAAATATGAAGGGTTTGGTTCCATGATCTGGGAGATCCCTTCCTAACTCTGTCCACGTGGGAATCTGCACAATAAATCCAAAGAAGCCAGTCACAAAAGACCACGTGGCACACGGGTCCATTTGTTTGGAGTGTCTAGAACGGGCAATTCTGCAGGGATGGAAAGTAGATTAGTGGTTGCCAGGGCCTGGGGGGATGGGGGAATGGGGAGGGGTGACAGTTCAATGGTACGGTTTCTTTCTGGAGTGATGAAGTGTTCTAAAATTGATTGCAATGATGGTTTCACAACTTTGTGGATATACTAAAAACTACTGACTTGTGAAAATAAACTAAAAATGAAAAAATGAAATAAAAAGTAAGTCTGATTTCAGGAACTGGAAGTGGGTGGTCAGGGCTTTGATCCCGACACTGTGCACCCCAGGCAGCCACCTACACAGTCCAGGTGAGCCCCGAGGGGTCCTCTGGAGAGGAGTGAGGAGCCAAGGGTGGGCTTAGCAGAGGACTGGGCAAGGACCCTCCCAGGAACCACAGGATGCAGAACCTGACTTTACAGGTGAGCCACGGCAATGGATACAGTTTGCCCCAGTCACAGGTGAGGACGTGGCAGGGCCAGGATTGGAACCCAGCAGTCCAGGCCCAGGGCCGCGCTCTCAGCCCTGACACCTGTGGCCCCTCACCCTGGGAACAAGTGAAGGCCAATGAGATGGAGGGATTGGTCCTCCCCTCCCCCACCCTGCACACCCTCCCCTCCCTGAGGCTTTTGGATCCTCGCCCAGTCTTTGCAACATGGGGTAATGTCTGAGCCCTGAGTCCTGCCAGGGAGTAGCTCCGCAGTCTGCCTCGTAAGGACCATGTCCATTGCCATGGCAAAGGGCAGCTCTCACCAGGCACCAGTGACGCGTCAGGGGCTGAGCTAGGTACAGAGCATGCATCAGCCCACGCGAGTCTTGCAGCCATCCGAGGAGGGAAACTCCATCAGCTCTGCACTGCGGATGAAAGAACTGAGGTTTGGAGCCGGTGAGGCCGCCCTCTCAGGTTCAAATCCCTCCTGTCCCGCCCACCCCCACCGTGCTCATGTGCAACACCTCCGACACCTCGCTCACAGGCAGGAGGGCGGGGCACTCAGCGAGTCACCTATCTCTGAGCTCCGCTTCTCAGCTTTAAAATGAAGGTAACGTTGCCTGCCCAGTAGGGCTGCTGTGAGGGTTAAATGGGAATGATACAATATAGTGTGATATGATACAACACGACAAAACAAAACAAACTTCATACAATACAAATTTTATGTTACAACATAAATAATATAACTCCCTCCACTACAGCATAATAGAATAAAATAGAATATACTACCCCCCTCCAGAATGGAAACTTCAGGACACCAGAGCAATCCCGGCACTGCTGAAGCAGGACCCAGCGAACGGGAGGCGTTCAAGCAAGATTCGGCGAATGGAGGGGTGGATGAACCTACTGGAGGAGCTGGCACGGAGCGGGTGCTAACGTACGGCAGCGATTACCATCGTTAAAAGTAAACCTACCCCCAGCAGCAAGAGCAAGATTAATATCCACAGCCGAGACCAGGAAGGGGAGGGCGGGGTGGGTCCAGCTATCAAAGTTCTCGAATTGGCAGCATTCTGCGCAAAGACGCAACTGCTGGCACCGGGGACAGACACCCATCAGAACCCTGCACCACACACTCGGTCCTCAGTCAATCCCGTTTAATCATTACCATGGGGAAATGCTCAGCCCAGCTTGGAAAGTCAGATGGACAATCCACCCCAGATCGCCTGGCTGGCGACGTCACCAGGGGCAGGGAAGTGGCCGGGCGAGGGCCATTGAGATCAATTCAACAAGGATGTTTTGATGCCCTGCTCGTGCGGGGTCCACTGGGCACGGGTGGATGCAGTCCCCCCCCCCACCGGGGGAGCTGACCCTCCGTGGACGAAGGCTGGGTCCACCTCCCTGACAGAGGAGACGGGTCTTCCCACACAAGCTGGGGACCTTCCTGAGAAGAGAGACTCTGACTGCCCCTCTCTCTGTACTCCCTGCCCCTAGGGTGCCCGACCCCGAGAATGTCCAGACTCTGGGTCTGCGGATTGCAGGGCCAGGACGGGCGGGCTCTGTAGTTGCCGGGTTAAGGTGAAACTAGATCACGCGGCGCGTGGGCCGGCCTCCACCCCAGCATCCCGGGTTTAACCATTTTGCCTTGAGCATCCAGCCTTCCGCCCACAGGACTAAACTCCCAACCTCCCAGGTCCAAAGCGTTTGTCAGGACACGCAGGTGAGGGCATCCCTCCTCACAGCCCACCCGGGCTGCCCAGGGTGCAGACCAGGATGTGCAAATCCCCGAAGCCCAGGCAGATGCCGTGGGTCCCCAGAGTGCGGCCGAAGCTGTCCGTCTGGGAGCTGAGGCAGCCGCCACGTCTTTGGAGTTCGGGTGGCTGCTGCCGCGTGCGCCGACGGAGCAGGAAACCCGCTCGGCTGAGACCTCCAGGAGACTGGCAGGAACGGGGAGAAAAAAAGACTTATTTACTGGGGGAGGGTGTGGGGGAAGAGGAGGACAGGAGCAGAAGGTGGGCTCGGCTCAGCTGGAAAACTCGATTTTGTGGAAATCTGGGTCTGAAATGAAATGAGCCTTTGGGGATGGAATTTAATACTGTCTTGAAGCCTTTGTCTTCATTTAGGGTGACGGGATTGCATTTATCGTGGCTTCTCCCTTCGTCCGGTTACATTTATTTTGGATTTATTCACTTACGAGTCTTGCAACAAGAAGTTGAAATGAGTAAATGTACTTTTTTCCCTGAGCTACATTAATTTCGGAGGGAGATTTATTCTGCTTGCTACTCCTTTCCTGGTTACCGATGAGCTGCGAGGCCCCACGAGGGGCTGCGCCGGGCAGGTGAGGCTGGAGCTCATCCGGCAGAGGTGAGGTGGGCATGCCCAGCAAGCCTGGGATCTGGGGGTTTGCAGCTCAGCCCCTCACCGGCGTGTTCCCAACAGGATCGATCAGATCGCGGCTCCGTGAAGGAGTGAAGTGTTCCATTCAAAGGACTGCGGTGGGACAGAAGCGTGAAGTCGCCTAGTTAACAGGTGTTTCCCTCCAGTGCCTACCAGCTGGCTTGGTACATAGTAGGTGTCACAGATTGAATCGTGTCCCCCAGAAAGGTGTGTCAAAGTCCTAACCCCAATACCTGTGAATGTGACCTTACCTGGAAATAGGGTCTTTGCAAATGTAATCAAGTTTAACACAAGGTCATTAGGGCGGGTCCTAATCCAGTGTGGCCGGTGTCCTTATAAGAAGGGGGAAATTTGACAGAGACACACAGGGAGGTGGCCATCTGGTGACAGAGGCAGGGATTGGAGGGCTGCGCTGGGAGCCACCAGAGAACCCCAAGGATCGACAGTCACCAGCAGAAGCCAGGCAGAGGCAGGAAGGATCCTACCCATAGCTTGAGATATAACGCGGCCCCGGACGCGGCTTGGATCTTGGAGTCTGGCCTCGGTACTGTGAGAAAATAAGTTTCTGTTGTTTTAAGCCACCCAGTTTGGGGCACTTTGTGATGGCAGCCCTAGGAAACTAAAGTAGTAGGCATATGTGTTCACCGAATGAATGAATGAATGTCTTTATCGTCAAACTCCACACCGGGTGCTTGGGAGGGAGAAGGCTAAGAAACTGTTCTTCTTTCAAGAATTGGTCCTATGGGTGCCAGGACCCCCTCCCCATGGATGTGGCCCTTTAGGGTCCTGGGGTAACTTTTAAAAACTCAAAGATACATCTGGTTTGCAGCAACATAGGGGGACCTTGTATTCTCACGAGACCCATGAACCACAGAGACAGGCAATGAGATTCCCCAAACTTCCCTGTTTTTGATTAAGGTGTTTGCATGTTCTCAGATGCTCTTCTCCCCAGGTTATCCTTACCAATCTTCCTTTGTCAGACTTCACCCTCCTGCCTGCACCATCTGTTGGTTCCCCATGTCCATAAGATCCAGGGTGCCCCCTAGGAAAGGAGAGAAGAATTCAAATACCAGGGAGGGCAAACGTCAAGAGACATCAAAACAGACGACCAGGATATAGTTGGATCTGGTGCAGCTACAACTCCAGACCACAGATGCTTATGGGTCGGGAGTCCAGAACCTTCTCCGACGTTGCTTAAAGTTGTCCCACATGTGACCCAGTTGCTATCCCTGCCCTGATCTGCACGCCCACCTGCCCCCTGTCCTGGGTGTCTGGCCCAGCTTCCTGCTGGAGCAGCTCCAGGGAGGCTCATGCCATTGCGGTGGTCGCAAAGCCCAGGCACTCAGCCCAGGCCGTTCACGGTGACCTTGCCCCACGGCTGTGCTGCCGCCTGCACCCGGGTCACCAGGCCTGTGTCTAGGTGGCCAGGGAGTGCGTGAATGTGCGGTGAGGACGGTGAGTGAAATGCCGACTCGTGAGCAGGAGTCAGCCAGCAGGTGAGGGAGTGAACGGACGCAGGCGTGGGGGCTGGGTCGGAGACGGTCTCTCCCTGAAGTATCGCTGGCAGCCTTGTCTAGACTGATCAGTGTCACCTCAGGCCCCCCAGGAAGTTAGGGGGCTGGGGGATTTGAACAGGCATCACCTTGACAGCCAATCTACCAGATAATTTACAACATGGGAGGGGTGTGGCCTTCCTCGGCTACCTTCTTCCTACCGTTGCAGGAGCTTGAAGAAGGAAACATCGTTCTTGCCCACGAAACAAAAAGCAAAAGCAAAGGCGACACTGTTCGATGCTGTTTTCTCTCTTTTGCCCTGGAGGCTGGGCTCCTGGGGTGGCCCTGTGCTCAGGCAGCCCCACTTGGATGTTTACCTAGCAGAGGATGCTGACGTGCACTTCTAGTGGCCGACCACGTCTGCTTCGGCTCAGCAATTGGCCCCGCCGGGTTCTTTCCCTACTGAATTGACTGGTAACTGAACTGAGCAAATGGAGAAGTTATTCTGGGTGTGGTGGCTGCAAATTCGTCTCCTGAAGAAAGAACAGGGCATTTTCGTTTATAGCAACAAGCTGAGTCTTCACAATCTGACCGATGCCGACCCAGCCGCTCCGCCCTCCTCCTCCTGCCCTCCCCTCCCGGGAAGGCTTCCTGCTAGCAGGTGGCTGTCCTGAGTGCTGCCCCCTGTGGTCCCCACCTCGCACTACTGCCCACACTGGCCCCCTGCCTGGAGCCCCTTCCTTTTTCCCACAGACTTGAATCCTGCACACCCGCCCCTTGTGAACATGGAGTTGTTAGCACCTTTTCTTTCCTCCACCTGCAGTGCCCCTGCCTTCGTGAGATAATAATAGTAATAATGATAACAAAATGCTAACAGTTACTCTAGGCCGGTCACTGTACCAATCGCTGTACCTACATTATTACATTTACTCTTCTCAACAAACCCACGAGGTAGAGGCCCACTTTACAGATGAAGAAACTGAGGCTCAAAGACAGTAGACAATTTGCCCAATGTTACACAGCTGGCAAAAGGTTGAACCAGGTTTTAAACCCAGCAGTGGTGCATCACTAGGGTCCTGCATGTGTTGCCTTAAATGTCACTGTCCCTGGGCATCTGCTTCATTTTCCGTCCCTGCGCTCCAGGAAGGGTGGCCTGTCCCTTCCCCTGAGCTCCTGGACACCTTGCGTGCCCCTCCCGCATGAGCTCCACACCATGGAAATTGATTGCATGTGTGGCAGTTAATTGCTAACTGGGCGGGCCAAGTTTACAGCACGGCCGGACTCGGGCTCAAACATCTCACAGGTCTCCTTCCTCCGTTTGCAGAGCCTACAGACACGCAGGCTTTTCCGAGGAGGTTTGAGGTTTGTCTCCTCATGGGTTCAAGTTCAGGGGAAGGAACAGCTCCTATCAAAATCCCAGGCCTGCCGCTCACTGGCCCAGGCTGGATCATGTGCCTGAAACCTAACACATCAGGGGCCGGGAGGGGAGAGTGCAGTGATTGGTTCAGGCCAGACCACATGTTCACCGGCGGTGGGGTCAGCCCCACCCAGACCACAGGGCCCGAGAGGGACCCAAAAGGGCTCCCCCAAGACCCTGGGGAGGGGGGCGCATAGCTTTGCTGACTTGGAACCTGAGCCCTCCTCTGAGGTCCCATGGACCTTGGGCTGTCCTTTGGGGCCTCAATCTAGTGACATCACCTCGCAAAGGGAACCCACAGGGCACGCTCCAGAGTAGGGCTCTGAGTTACAAATCAAAGGCCGTGGCTCCGCCATCGAGGCATCCGGCAGAGATGGGTCGGACCCGACTAGGTTGTGCAAAGTCACGTTTGGGTTTGATCTGCCCTCACCTGCGTGCAGACAGCAGC
>RJWJ010046283.1:0-11614 GCA_004363605.1 Indri indri | reverse complement strand
CGAGACCAGCCTGAGCAAGAGCGAGACCCCATCTCTACCAAAAATAGAAAGAAATTAATTGGACAGCTAAAAATATATATAGAAAAAATTAGCCGGGCATGGTGGTGCATGCCTGTAGTCCCAGCTACTCGGGAGGCTGAGACAGTAGGATTGCTTGAGCCCAGGAGTTTGAGGTTGCTGTGAGCTAGGCTGACGCCACGGCACTTGCCCCAGGCAAGAGAGTGAGACTCTGTCTCAAAAAAAAAAAAAAAAAAAAAAAAATAATATTTGTAATGGAGATACTTGACAGGGATGCTTTCAGGGATGAATAAAAGTTTTGGCAAAGAAAACCTATGAAGTAATGATGTCATATTTCATGGGTCCACTTAATTACATAAGAAAATGTGAAGCTAGAAGTTTTTTTTTTTAAACACAAGTTCTTAGTTTTTAAGTACATAGAGATTATACTTTAGTATAACTTTCTTTACAGTTATATTGCTATATTTGTCAACAAATCCACCACTAGGAAGCCGGAAAACAAGTTTAAATAGAAAAGTAAGAAAGGACTAATAGATTGGTTTGGCCATGAAAAATAGAGGAAGTTGGGGGATTTCATCACAGCAGAAATATATCCTGTTTTTTTGATGATTGCAAAATAACTGAATTTTTTAGTTTTTCTATTTCAAAATATTTTCACTTCGAACAATTGGATCTTTTCTGTTCCTCTTAAAAGATAATGAAGAGGGCTCTCTACTTGTTGTGGAATTGGAAATGCAACCCCTATCGCTATAGCTAGAAATCATAAGAAAAATGAATTTGAGTTGCTGCTAATATAGAGGGAACTACCAGAAATCAAGAAACTGTTTAACGTGCTTGAAATGCTTATATAAAAATACCAGTAAGTACAGTATGGTACTTTATACTTTTGTACCACTATCTTATTTGATCCTACCCTGCAGGGTAAACTGGATAATATTATCTTTTTCCTTTTACAAATGGCAAAGCAGAGGTACATGTGTAAGTCATTAGGTCATGGTCATAAGAAAAAAATCAGTATAGAACCAGTTTATTGATATCTAGACTTTCTCTCTCAGTCATGATGGTTCTTCTTTATTCCCTTGTCATTGCGATAGCACCCATGCAAGAAGGAGCCATCTGAATGTAGCTGTCAACAAAGGGTAATGAGAACCTTACAATTTTTTTCCCTTGGCCACACAGGTCACCAACAAAATATTCAACAAAGACATCTGTTCCCAATATCATATGCTCATAACAAGAAGAGACTATTTCTTTTCTCAGTATTTTATATTTTCCATTTAACTGCGCCATCAGAATATTCCTTCCACAACTCCCCCAACCTCCTCTCTTCTCCCCACTCTTCTGTTACCACAGTGAACACCATTCATTCTTCAGATTTTACCTTCAACAGTACTTTCTCAGGGAACCTCCACTGACCCCTAAATTAAGTCTGGCTACCTGGACATTTGCTCCCGCATCACCTTAGACTTTCCATGCCGTAACTCTCATCTCGTATGTTTCATGACTGTATTCCATGCTAGACCTTAAGCTCAATGAGGACAGAAACAATGCGTGGTGTCCTAACTGGTATATTTCTTAGTACCTAGCATGAGGTAGGCTCTCCATAATAATTGTTGAATAAATTTAAAAAATGAATGTACAGAATCTTGTTCCAGACAGAGGAATCGGCCATGTACAAGGCCAGGGGTGATGAGACAGAGTCATGGTATCCTAGAACAAAGAAAAGTTCAGGATGGCTCAAGGAGCAATGGAATGAGAGATAAGACGAGAGAGGTACGTGGATGTCTGATCAATTATAAAGGCTTGTAAATCATGAAGAACTTAGACTTTATTGCAATGACAATAAGAAGACATTGCATTGTTTTTTAAGTAAAAAGGTAACATAGCCATACCTTTTAAATTATGTATTTATTTATTTATTTACAGACAGGGTCTTGCTTTGTCACCCAGGCTGGAGTACAGTGCCATGATCATAGCTCACTGCAACTTTGAATTCCTGGGCTCAGGCGATCCTCCTGCCTCAGCCTCCTGAGTAGCTGGAATACAAGTGCATGCCATTTTACCTGGCTGAGTTTTTGAAAATTTTTTTGGGGTAGATACAGGGTCTTGCCATGTTGTCCAGGCTGGTCTTCAAATTCTGGCCTCAAGCGATCGTCCCACCTTGGCCTCCCAAAGTGCTGGGATTACAGGCATGAGTGACAGTGCGCAGCTTAAATTATGATTTAACTGAATTTCGAACATAGATTTGTGAAGGGCAAGAATGTGGTGACCAGTTAGGCACAAATTTCAGCAATAGAGTTCAAGCCAGAGAAGATGGTCACCTGGCCCAGGTTGGTGATATTTGAAATGGAGACTGAGTATATTTCAAGGTTATTTAGGAGGTAAAAGAGATCCTCGTTTGGTGATTTGATGAATGGGTGATGGTGAAGCCGTCCAGGGTAATTCGTAGATTTCTGTCCGAGATGGATGAGTAGAGAACACTGGAGGAGAAACAGGTTTGACGGGGAAAGATTTATATTTCTTACTCTGAAATTTTGGAAATATATGTTCTAACCAAGCACTGACATAAAAGAAAGAAATACCTGAATTCAAAGTCTCTCTGTAGCTTGGGACATCTGAGTCTTGTAATGAAGGCTTCCAGTAGGTTCCAGTTGAATTGTTCAAATTTCTTTATGTAAGAAAGATATTAGGCTGGGCGTGGTGGCTCACACCTGTAATCCTAGCACTCCGGGAGGCTGAGGCAGGAGGATCGCTTGAGGTCAGGAGTTTGAGACCAGCCTGAGCAAGAGCTAGACCCTGTCTCTACTAAAAATAGAAAAAATTAGCTGAGCATGGTGGCCAGTGCCTGCAGTCCCAGCTACTCGGGAGGCTGAGGCAGGAAGATCGCTTGAGCCCAGGAGTTTGAAGCTGCTATGAGCTGGGCTGATGCCATGGCACTCTAGCCCAGGCAACAGAGCTGAGACTCTGCCTCAAAAAAAAAAAAAAAAAAAGAAAGAAAGAAAGAAAGAAAGAAAGATATTGAGATTTATTAATATTATGGAAATAAAAAGAAAAAAGAAAGATTTTCTGTTTTTTGTTTTGTGTGGTTTTTTTTTTTTTTTTTTTTTTACTATTGGAGAGAATCAAGGTACTAAATTTGACTCTTTTTAAATGCGAAATATGAGACAGTTCACAAAACCATTGTAAAACTTGTCCATCACTGTGATGATGATTGTAATATTAAACTCAAGCAGACGCTTGGGAATCCTGCCTAATGCCTTGGTAAGTTCAAGGTCCACTAATGGAAACTCATGGATCACTCACAGTAGTTCCATTGGCAGGAGCTATGTCTACTCATGACACAAGAAAAATGGGCTGAGAAAGAAAATTTAGACATTTTTGTTCACACAAACAGGTGGTTTGATTTACTTTCTTCTGCTGCATTGACTGACCGAGCCTCATATGGGCACAACTTAACTGTATGAGGCAAATCTCCCATCTAGAATTCATCCCAAGCCAAGGTATAATCCAAAAGAGTGTTGATGGTCTATGAGTTTTGCAATGAAGACTTATTTATTTTCAGTTTCTCTTCTCTTTTTGTTTTACTTGATCCTATTCTGTATATCTAAGCCTTTTTGCTTAGAACTATCAGAATTAAGATAATGCAAAATATTTAATTCAAGCTATAATTCAAGATGGTTTAATTTATTGCTTAGTAGGAACATCCTTTGAATGTTATGAATCTCAGAGAAACATTTCTATACAAATTTCCAATTTTAGATGAAGTCAAATGAACAGCCTAAAGTGTGGAGGCAAACTAAGAAGCATAACCTGCCAACACTCGAGCTTGAACCTCTGTGTTTCCAAGATGTCCTCAGACACAGCGGAAAACACAAAAGTAGATGGGTTACGTATATGTTAATATATGTATATTTTGTTAGTTTTCTATTGATAGGCAATAGTTGTGAAAGTAGTCTACGTATGGCTGGAAAAGAGAATGAAAACCATTTTGAAAGTGTTTCTTAAAAAGATTTAAGTCTAAATTTTACAGTATCATTGTCCTCTTAGCCACCAATAGAGTTTCTGTATGTGGTGGTTGCTTAATTAATAGTCAATGGTGCTGTGGATTATACTTTCTCATACAGTTCTTGTTCAATCTTAGAGTTTTCAGATTATCCTGAATTGCTCAAAAAGCTCCTAACTTTAGAAAAAAATGCATTAAATATTTTTTTCAGTATCTTTTTTTTTTTGTTAACAATACTCAACACAAAATTTTGGTTAAACAAAGACATTTAAAATAATTTTTTAAGATTTGATGTTATAAACTAGGACTTAGGACATAGAAATTCATTTTATAGAGAGTTACATAACTCTATGGATATGTTCCATATCTCAATATATGTAAATGCAGCATCAGTTTACAAGGAAGAAAGTTTTCCATTGCTAGAGATCTTCCAATTATAAGCATTCGGTTGCATGGAACGCATTTACTTTTTTTGGATACAGTTTGGCAGCCAGCCTCAGAAGTCTTTCAGCTTAAAAAGATGCTCGAACGGCTTACATGGGGTGACCAAGGCCATCCTCCTGACGTTGGTTCCCTCCTCCTCCTGTATCTTGCAATATCTTCATGATTTATGAACTCTACAGCAAAGGCAAATGTTATAACCACTACCAGCATCATCATCTTCTCCATTATCATTCTAATAATGGAACGATCTTCTTTGAGCTTCTTTAAACCCTAAGACCGTTAAACTATTTTCCATTATATTTACTGTGTAATTCTTTTTAGTCTTGGATGAGTGAGCTAGCCAGGAAAATTCGTGTAATTCTGGGGAAAAGGGATTAAGAGGTTAAGGTAGCAAGGGAGCAAGTCTCTGAAGCGAAGCCCTGGAAGTGTTGGCAGCCAAACTTTTCCCGCTCTTTCTCCTGCATGTTGCCTTCACATGATTCGCCGTGCTGCGACATACTGACTTCATTTAATGTTTATCAGATGTTAGGAGAGTGAGTAAAATACAGCCCCTAGATAAGACTAAATGCCTACAGTTTTTCTCTTGTTCCAGTTGCTAAGGCCAAAAATCCTGGACTAATTCTTAATTATTCTGCCTTTTGCCCACCCCCTCTATGTCAGCGAATGTTTTGGAATCCATCTTCAAAATATAACTTAGACAAACCATCTGTCTCCATTTCCAACCCTGGTACAGGCCACCCTTATCTTTCATTTGAATTATTGCAGTAGCCTTTTACTGGTCTTCCTGCTTCTACTCTTGGCCGCATCGCTCAATTCTTAACAAATAACCAGAGTGATCCTGCCAGAATTTAAGCCAAATCTAAGTCAGATCATACTGCTGCTTTGCTCAGCATCCTCCAATGGCTCCCTGTCTCACTCAGAGTCAAAGTCGAAGTCATCGTAATGGCCTCCAGGCCTCCATGATGGGCCACCTTCCCCCAGCTGCCACCCTAACACACCTCTTTCTGCTTCATTCTTAGCCAGCCCCACTGACCTTGCCTTAGAGTCTTCGTACTGAATGTTCCTCTGCCTGGAATGCCCTCCCCCATGTATCCCCATGTCTAATTCACTCTCCTTCTTGAAGTCCCTGCTCAAATGTAACCTTCTCATTGTCCACTTGTCTACTACCCTGATCACACAGTTTAAAACCCTACCTCACACACTCCCAGTCCCCCTTATCCTGCTCTATTTATATCCTTTCCCTTTAGCTCTCATCACCTTTTAACAAAGCATGTTATTTCCTTATTCGTTATGCTTATTATTTAACACATGTTTCCCCAGCTAGAATGTGAGCTCCTCAAGGGCAGGGACCTTTGTTTACTCTGCTCGTTAATGTATCTCAGGCTCCTAGGACAGTGCCTGGGACATAGTGAGTGCTCAGTAAATGTTTGTTGAATGAGTGAATGAATGAAATGTTAGAATAACCTCCCATCCTTATCTTAAGTCTGTAGTAGACTTGTGGGCAGGAAGGGTAGAGTCAGGAGGGCTCCATGGTGGTTGATTTGTTTGACAAATGCTTATTGGGTTATGAATGAATGTGCTTCAGGCACCATGCTACGCCTAGGGATATGAAAATTGATGACACTCCTTCCTATGCCTTGGGGAGACCATTTTCTAGATTATCTCTAGAGGAGAGAAACAAACAAATTTAGCAATGCTGTGGAAGAGGTGAGAATGAGGTGAAGTGGGAGCATGGAGGAAGAAGTTATCACTCTGGACATGTTAGGAAGGCCATCAAGGCAGGTATTAGTGAGAGTTTGAGCTTGAAAGTCAAAGCTGCCCAGTGGACAGGGTAGAGAATGGCATTCTGTGCAGAGAGCAGGATATGCTTGGTGGCCCCAGTAGCACGGCACGTTAAGGAATCTCCAGGGAGCTTGCTAAATGGTTGGAGGGTAGGTGGGCACAGGGAAGGGCAGGAGATGAGAGAGCCAGAAACAGGCTGGGGCCGGGGGGGGGCAGTGCCAAGTGGTTCAGACCTTACCCAGCACTTTTAGTGAGCCTTGAAGGTGATGGGTAGAGGGGTACGTGGCCAATGCTGGGCTTGCCCCCCAGTGTCAGTGTTCCCTCTATTAGCAGTTCATTAGGGATCTACCAGCATGCTTTTACCTAAACATTTTAAAGTTATTATTTCCGCATTACTCTTTGAAATAAGGAGAGTTTTTTCTTTTTCTTTTCATGATTTTATTTTCATTTTTTGAAATGGAACCATGGTACGAGCCACATCTATTGATGGAATAAGTATTAAATAAGTGAAAAATTATACTGCTGTACAACCCACCAAAATAATAACAACAAACAAATAAACAAACAAATCACTCCCTGATGAGAAGTCGTTCTTGCCTAGGTTCTAAACTTACCTCTTTTCGTGCTTTAGTGAGATGTCCCTGTTTTTCAAGTATTCTCAGATTTGGTGAACTCAATTCACCCTAGTGAATTTATCTTCCATGATTTTTTGGAATTTGGATATGTGCCTGCCCTCTTTTCCACAGGCTTGATTGTCTGAAAAGTAAGTTCTATGGAAGCTTTCACACTTGTTTTTAGCTCTAATCCTGGAGGTTTTGAGCAAGTGTATTTCCATTCTTGCCATAAAAATCTGGTTTTCTATGACTTTTAAAATTATTATTATATCATTTTAGAGACTCAAATAAGTGACATTGCAGTGAGGGGTTGGGTTTTCTGATGCTTTATTCTTCAACAATTTTCCAATTCTGTATCTGGGTACCCACAGAGAGGTAGAATATTCGTTCCATGGAACACTGAGGTTAAAGACACCAATGACGATTCATATGTCTTTTGAAATATTTATGTGCTGATAAATATTTAGCAGTACGTGGATTATCACAAGAACCACAAAATCTTTAAAATGAGGCATTTAAAAAAATTTAGAGACTGCGACTCGTTATAAATTAAAATTAAGGCCGGGCGCGGTGGCTCACGCCTGTAATCCTAGCACTCTGGGAGGCCGAGGCGGGCGGATCATTCTGAGCTCAGGAGTTCGAGACCAGCCTGAGCAAGAGCGAGACCCCGTCTCTACCAAAAATAGAAAGAAATTAATTGGACAGCTAAAAATATATAGAAAAAAAAAATTAGCCGGGCATGGTGGCGCATGCCTGTAGTCCTAGCTACCTGGGAGGCTGAGGCAGAAGGATCGCTTGAGCCCAGGAGTTTGAGGTTGCTGTGAGCTGGGCTGACGCCACGGCACTCGCCCCAGGCGAGAGAGTGAGACTCTGTCTCAAAAAAAAAAAAATATATATATATATAAAAAAATATATATATATAAATTAAAATTAAGAAAGACAATAAAATACCGTCCATGTAAATTCAAGCCATACTTGCTTCATTTACCATGAACCAATCTTGCTAAGCATGATTTAAAAATTATTTACTTGTTATGCCTCAGGGCATCAACGTTGATAGATAATGTATGTTCCCCTGCTGTGAACAATGTTGATAAAGTGTGGATAAATGTCCCAGTTTTTCCTATCACTTCATTTTTTTCTCCTTATATGGAAACTAATAAATTGAAGGGCTATTGACTGGGGAACACACTTAGTCTCTTGGAGCCTTACTTTTCTCATCTGTAATAAAGTGTGATTGATACAACTCCGAGGTCAGCAGACTATGGCCTGCAGGCCAAATGTGGCCTGCTGCCTGTTTTTGTAAGGCCTGAAAGCTAAAAATGACTTCTACATTTTTAAATGGTTGAAAAATGTAAAAGAAGTATAATATTTTGAGACCCACAAAAATTTTAATGAAATTAAAATTTTAGTATTCATAAATAAAGTTTTATTGGCCCATAGCCACACTCATTCACACATGTATTATCTACGGATGATTTTGCACTAAAACAGCAGAGTTGAGTAGTTGCGACAGAAACTTTATGACTACAAAATCTAAAATATTTACTCTCTGGATATTTACAGAAAAAGTTTGCCGCCCCCTAATATAACCTACCTCTGGGTGTTGGAGTGAGAGTGAGTCTAAAGAGTTCTTAAAATAGCAAGGCCACAGAAGTCCATTACCCAGAGGAACTGTTTAATGAACAATTTTTAGTCTAAACCGAATCTCTAAAAAGACTCATTTAAGGAGCAAATGTAGTTTCAGTTTCATAATTGTGATTTTTCTGGCTGAGTGGGTAAATGACCATGTTCACGGTGGGGATGATTTTCTGGTGTTCGGTTTACAGTAGACACTGATTGGCCTCTCTGGCTAATGGTGGACAATTATCTGCTGTTGAACGTTGGATATACTTTCCCAGAACACATTTGTCCTCTTGATTCACGGCTTCCTCCTTCTTTAAATTTAATATTTACATACCTTATAGTTGAGGATTAAAAAATTAGCACACCGATGGCATCAGGCGTTTGCAGGCTGCTCTTGCAGTCACATCTAGATGTTTTTCTACAGTGAATCACATCCCTCTGAACTTTGATAGCACTTGATCTGTACCTCTCTTATAGCACTTAGCACATTGTGCCGTGGGTTGTAGCTATTTCTGTTCGTGCTTCACATTCTCTCTCCGATTTAGGCTCTTGCCAGGGTCGTGTGGCTCTTTGTATCTCCCAAGGTGCCTAGCACAGTGTCCTAGGAACATGGAAGATACTGTAAATATTTAGCAAATGAATGAATGATTAAATTGTTAGGAATATGCAGAATCTCAACATCTAGGCAAAATAATTGATCAGGCAAAAGACAAACATTTGGGAACCAGGAAATACAGGAAAAGAGATTCAAGGAAGACAGGGCCAGAAAACAGGACAAATAGCAAACATGTGTTGCCAATGGCTTAGGGACTTCAAAACCGAGACAATTCTTGCCTCCAGATAGCAAGGCTCATGCTTCCTGGAGGGGAACCCTATCCCAGGTGTAGTCTTCCGGTGTCCACAGTGGGACCTGCAAGTCATGGTTGGGAGCTATTAAGGATGTAACTTGGCAAGACTGAAAAATGTGGGGTCACGGATGCAGGTGAATCCTGATATTGTCCACTGGCTTCTTCCATCAGGCGCGCGGGACGTCTGGGAATGGCTTCCCAGTGAGGCCAGAGGAGGTTTGAGAGTGGCGGAGGAGTTGAGTTTTATTGTTATTTATTCACAGTTTGAAAAAGGTTTTATGACCATGGCACCTGGTAAAGGGAAGTTTTGTAAATATTTACTCTACTTTGAACAAACAAAATGAACAAAAAAACCCCTTGGGTTATCAACTTTAAGTTTTCATCTTCAAACATCACAGCATCTCCATTTGAAGATTTCAAAATCATGCAGATATTTATCCAGTTCTGAAATCCCTTTATAAAATCTTTATAAGTGTCTGTTCAATCTCTGCTTGAGATCTTTCAGGTCCAGAGAATGCACTGTTTTCCAAAGCAACCAAATAGCCTTGGCACAATTGTACTTTCTTCAAGATTGTTCCCTTCACCAGCTGACACTGGGCTTCCTGATACTCCTCGGTATTCCTTGAGATCCCTGGGGCAGGTCTAATCTCTCTTCTGCTGTGACACACAGCTGCTCGGTCCTCTCCACTAGACTTCTCCTGGGCTTCACAAGCCACAGTTCCTTCGGCTGGCCATTCATTACCATTTCTGGTGTTCGTAGCACCCTGGCTCACCTCCTTTAAACATATTCTCACTGTCTGTATCCCTTTTACATCCAATTCATGACACAGCAGTCTGATACGACCTGATTGTGCGGTCGTGTCTGTTACTGAGCTTAGCATAGTGAATATTCCCTTTGTTTGGGAGGCTGTGTCTATCTCTTTCTTTCTTTTTATTATTTACTTATTTATTTATTTTTAAGACAAGGTCTCACTTTGTTGCCCAGGCTAGAGTGCAGTGGCATCATCATAGCTCACTGCAGCCTCAGGCTCCTGGGCTCAAGTGATCCTCCCGCTTCAGCCTTCCGAGTAGCTGGGACTGCAAGGCACACACCACCGTGCCCGGCTAATTTTTTTCCATTTTTTTTAGAGACAGGGTCTTGCTGTGTTGCTCAGGCTGGTCTCGAATTCCTGGTGTCAAACAATCCTGCCTTGGCCTCCCAAAGCACTGGGATTATAGACGTGAACCGCCACGCTGGCCTATCTCTTTCTAATTGAATCAAGAAAGGCAAGCAAGCTATGCCCACCTGTATGCTAAGACGTCCTGACATTGTGAATAACTGGTCAATTTGGTGAACTAAACTGCTAAACTAGTCCAATTTATTAAAAAAATCTAACTAGTATATTGCTGCAATGTGCTATCTTTTAGAACGTCGCAGGTCAGAGCACATGCTTAGTTGTGTGAGATGTCAACTGCACTCTAGGAGTGACAGCCTACCTGTGGAACAAGAAAGAAACTTCGTAGTTCCCAGGCAGGGCTGAGACTGAGAGTTTCTGAATTCTGAAATTATCAAGTTTCTTGATATTTCGCTGAAGGGGCTGTTATATTTTAAATGAATTCTTTTGAAAGTTCCAAGTCGACTCTTGTCGGTGTTTCAAATTCCTGCCCTTGTCAGGCTCCTCCCCTCACGGCCGTGGTGTGGACACTGCCCTATTCCCAGGGCTCCCACAAGAATGACCTTGTTCCCTGCAATGGTGACTCTGTCCCAACAGAATCATATTTAAATTGGACAAGGCGGAATCTTCAAAAAAACCCAAATAATAAAAAAAAATTTTTTTCTTATGAAAAATTCCAAACATCTGCAAAAGTAAACAGAATGATACAAAGAACCCTGATGTACCTGTCACCCGGCTTCAGTAATTATCAATTGATTGCCAATTTTGATTTATGGATATTCCTACCTACTCCCCCACCCCTACCCTATATTATTTTGAAGCAAATCCCCAGAATCCTATTGTTTCAAAGTGAGCTCTTTTCAGTGGGTACATAATTGCTTCTCTGTCTATCTGACCTCCAGTTACAGACGGAATCTTTCTCTTCCCCGTCTCATGTTTGTTGGACCATTCGGGTTGCAGACAGATCTGGCATGGGAACGATGTCTAATTCCTATCTTTGAGCAGATATAATAATGCCTCCACTTTAGCATCGGCGTGTCAATGGAAAAAAAGACCAAAGTCTGTAAAGTAATTTTAAAGAGATTTACTCTGAGCCAAATTTGAGGACCATGACCCGGAGCCACA
>RJWJ010046282.1:0-11238 GCA_004363605.1 Indri indri | reverse complement strand
TTAATTATTTTAATCAATATTAACTTTTTTTTACCCTTCGATGTTATTTCCACTTCCATTTTCTTCCTTTTCCCTTTACCATCCATCCTCTGCCAGTGACAGAGTAATTTAACTCCTCCCTACTTTCCCTTTATCTGCCCCAGAAGGCAGGGTAAAGTGCAAAGCAGTGGCTGGGAGTGGGCACATGGCTTGGAGTCTGCAAAAAACCTTTCCCTGCTATTCCCCCAGAGGACCTGGTCCTCAGCCAGAGCAAATGAAGACAGCCTGTGGCACAGGGACTCTGCTCAGAATCCCAAAAGCCTGGTGACTTACCCTGGGCATGTTGCAAACCACAGTTTGGGTGCTTGCTGCAGAATGTCAAAGGCGAAGGCCCAAACCTTGTCAGATTTACATAGGGTGCCTCCTGGGGTTTGGTCCTGGCTCTGAACGTATTGAATGGCCAGTCTGTGCAGCCCTCATGAGCATCAACCTGTTTGCTCATTATCCCCTGGCAAGCTGACTCTTTAGGCAGATGAATATTTGCCAGGGGATATACAAGGCCCTTACCACCCCTCTCCCCATTGCAAAAACCAATAATGGGATAACTTGCTTGTGAGGGTGGCTGGATTTGTTTGGTGTGGCTTGATTTGGTTTATAGCTCACCTGTGACAGAACTGAAATTGCTAGATTCAAAGCAGCTGTGGTTTCCGTACAGCATAAGGAATGAGCCAGGCAGACAGGGAGAAGTTGGGAGGGGTGGGGCAAATGTAGCAAGGCCAGGCTACAGGGGTGACTCATGAATGCCTTTTCACGTGACGCTCAAGTCTAGTCCGCCATCACTGTGTTGGCCGCATCTACTCACTTGGGTTCTGTGAAGCATGTCGCATAGATGGGACATGTGTTTCTGAAGGGGATAGCAATGGCCACAGAGCTTAGGCTGTTCTCTCAATCCTTCTTGTCAAAAATCACTTTTCAGAAAGAAGTGAATTTTTAGCTCTAAAATTCTGTAAAGCCAGAGGCCTGACCACACCAGAGGACAAAAATGGAAACTTTCTCATAAGTCATTTGTTTAGATGGTGTTATGGGTTGAATCGTGTCTCCCAGAAAGAGATATTGAAGCCCTCCAGTACCTCGGAAGATGACCTCATTTGGAAGTGGGGTCACTGCAAATGTAGTTAAATTTAAGATGAAGTCATATCGGGGTAGGATGGGTGCTTAATCCAATATGACTGCTACTTTGCAGACTCAGAGAAGAGGCACACAGGGAGGACACCTGTTCCTACCAGGATTTGACCTGCACCTTAGAGGGAACACGGCCCTGCTGAAACCTTGATTCCAGACTTCTGGCCGCCAGAACTGTGGGAAAATAAATTTCTGTTGCTTTATGCCATCTAGTTGTGGTACTGTGTTGTGACAGCCCTAAGAAACTAACATATGTATGATTTATATCTGAGTGGGTTGGCCATGCTTATAAACACCTTTTTTAAAAGATAATTTATTATATGAGCCAATTTAAAATTTAATGATGTTTTTAATCAGTGAAAATAGTTGGAATGTATGTGATTTGGTTGGCCTGACTAAAGTGGACACTACACATGTTTTATTCCAATGTAGCATCTATGTCCCTTCCAGTGGGAAACTTGCTAATGTCCTGTAAGAAGACAGTGATGGGGTTCTGAGTTCACTGCTATAACGTCTTGTTAATTTTTATTTAAAGGAGAGCCCTGACCACTAGAAAGAGCTTTAAGAATAATTAAGACCCTGGACAGACACAAAGCCCCCATAGGACAAATGGTGCCAAAAGGGTATTTATACCTTTGATACTTCCCCAGCAGGAGGGGAAGGAGGAGTGGACAGAGGCAGTCATAATACCTCATCCTTCGATCCTCATTCTGGCTTTCATGTGGCCACAGCGTGCATCACTAGAAAAGGCACTTAAATCTCTCAGGGCTTCCATTTTATTTGGGAAAAACTGATTTCTGTTTACCAACCTCTCCATATAACATGGAGGAAGAAAATTCAACCTCTATGTCTAAGATCTTTGGGAAAAGCGTTGTGTGGCCTCTAAGCTTCTAGTTTCTTGGTTCTGTGCCCAGAACACTCAAGGTCATCAGTATCTGCATACTCCAGGCCCCTGCCTTCCCTTGCTAGAACATAGATTCCACAGAAAGGTTGCTAGCCCAAAGGACATCTTATGAGATCTGGATATATAGATATATATTATTTTATAAAAAGCAAATCCCAGACATCATTTTATTTTACCCTTACCTATTTCAGTGTGCATCTCTAGCAATTATGACGATATTCTTACATAACTATAGGGTTATTTTCATATGCAACAGAGTTAATGATTCCTTGATATCTTCTAATATGGATTTGCTTCATTTTTTGCAATTCAAAAATAGGAAACAAATTGGTTACTTACTCTGTAAATTGTTGAGGTTGAAGGGACCTCAGATAAACAACTTCTGTTAGTATCTAAACTGATCAAGGCAGAAGGCTACATGACTTATTTTTAGATATCATAGAGCATTAGTGAGCATTAGTGTGTAATGAGGAACTTTGGAGATTATCCAGCTTAACTTCTCACCTGACAGATGGGAACGCTGAGGGCCTGTGATGATTAATTTTGTGTCAACTCAACTAGTCTAAGGGGTGGCCAGATAGCTGGTGAAACATTATTTTCGGTGTGTCTCTGAGGGTGTTTCTGGGGGAGATTAGAATTTGAGTCAGTAGGCTGAGTAAAGAAGATCTGCCCTCACCAATGTGGGTGGGCCTCATCCAAGACATTGAGGGCCCAAACAGAACAAAAATGTGGAGAAAGGGAAAATTCTGCCTCTCTCCTTGAATTGGGATATCCATCTTATTCTGCCCTTGGACATCAAGCTCCTCGTTCTTGGGCCATCAGGCTCTTTGACTTGAACCAGCCCCCTTTCTGGTCCTCAGGCTTTTGGCCCTTGAAGTGCGAGTTACACCATCAGCTCTACTGGTTCTCAGGCTTGTAGAATCAGACTGAGTCACATCAATGGGTTTCTTGGGTCCTCAGCTTGCAGACAGCATACTGTGGGACTTCTTGGCTTCCATATTGTGTGAGCCAATTCCTGTAATAGATCTCCTCTTATGTATATCTCTATATATCTTATTGGTTTTGTTTCTTTGGAGAACCTTAACTAAAATGGGCCCTGAAAAGCCATGTAACATGCATGGCCACAGGATAAGTTGGAGGCCAAGGTGGAACTGTAACCCACCCCTTCCTCTGACTCTCACTCCACAGCAGACTGTCTCTTGAGGAATGGAAAGGCCACAGGCTTTTTTAGTAGCCAAACCTATTATTTAATTCCAAAGTTATTGTCTCTGGCTCACTTACTCCCAATTAACTACACTTTCATCTCATCTCTGCTGTGGAAGCAGAGACCAAGCAGCTTGACTATTGTTTCTATTCATCTGTGGCAGTTTTGGAGACCATCACTGAGTTGTGTGTTAGGCTTTTCCTATCAGATTGAGCGGCCTTAAATCTGATCCCTTCCTTACAGGATATGTTTTCTCTCCTTAAAGGTGGTGGACAAACAAATGAGGAATCTACCAAAAGACACAGTTGCTGGGACCAAAAAAGGTCACACTCTTATTTTTGCCAAGTGGCTATGAGAATATATTGGCAAAATAGACTGTGCTCAGAAACAGGCCCTATCGAGCTACTGTAGCCTAGTCTTTTCAACCATGTTTATTAAAAAACAAACAACAAAACTCTTCCCACATGAAGATGAAAAAGAAACTGAGAAGCTGAAAGTTGGAACTGAGTGAGCTCTTGAAGTATTTATTGAGCTGGAGAGATGTCATGTGAGGGGTTTCATTGCCACTTTCTCCATGAACTATCATACAAAGATCTGGTGCTATGAAGACCCATTGCTTTCTAAGAACTCAGGGAAACAAGGTGGTAAAAGAGTCAGTAAATCTCCAGCATCCAGCATTGTGTCTGGATAAATTAAAACATCAAGTTACAAAGTTGAAGATTAAAACAACCGCCACTAATTGGTGGTTAAATTCATTGGCTTGACTACAGGATACCAAAATGCTGGTCTGACTGCTATTTTGACTGAAGTAAGTAGCTACCCAGCTGGTTGCCTTCTGGCAATAAATTAGAGCACAATCTCGATGAACTGGGATTTAATTTAATTAACTGAAAAAAAAATGTATTTCCTGTTACATTCCACTTGGTGAAAAGTGGGAGGAAAGCAAGCCAATATTGGGGCTTTATTAAAACAACCTTTAAGACAGCGGTTCCCCAAATCTGCTGTGCATTAAAATCATCTGAGAAACTTTAAAAAATACTGATGTCTGACTCCCAGCCCCAGACATTGTGATTTAATGGTGTGGGGTGTCGCCTGAGAGTTGAAATTCTGATGTGCTACAAAGTCCGGGAGCTGCCACTCTAGATATTTCTTGTGGTTGGTATGATGCAGCCCAGTCACCTAAACCATCCATAACAGAGTTGGGGACCTTTTTGTTCCCTTTAAATCTACTGACTGAAAGAACAACAATCCATTTAAGGCTACACGAATAAAAAAGTAATTTAATATGATTTAGAGTTTTGTGTCATTTTTCCTCAGAGAGTTCTATTTCGTTGCTTTTCAGATGAAGAATTAGGAAGCAAATGCTTCTTTACCATTCAGTCAGAAAAACAATAGTTGTGTCCTAGCGAAGTAAGCTAAGGAGAAGCCACGAAGAAGGGAAGGAGAGAGGGACAGGGAGAGAAGCGATGCACACAGAGCCCAACGGCACAAGAGACCAACGGCGTCTGCCCTTGCCCCTCGACTTCCTCAGCATGTGCGGCATGTCCGGCTGTCTTGTCCTGCCAGCCCCTGCACCCAGCGTTCCCGTGTGTTGGCTTCTGGTGAGAAAAGAGGAGAGTAAAGGCAGCCAGAGGGAGACACAGGCGCCTCACCGTTGCTGATCGATTGGGTTTTACTGGTGTGTTCCTGCGTCTGCACTGGGGCCTATTCTGTCTTGATTATGGCTCTGCTCAACACGTGACCTTTCTCCCTCATCCCTGGATCACCTTTTCCTCTCAGCTCTGCAAAACCTCATCTCCAGTTTCTGAATGTTTGCTCGTCCTGGCCACGTCCTGCATTCTGTTTGAGATCCACTCTGCTCTCTTCCTGCTTTCCCAGACTGCCCTGGGCTTCTCTAGCCAGAACCTAACCCCAAGCATCTTTGTTAGATGTAGCAGTCATGGTGTCTGCCCCAACCATGACTGTATCTAACAGAGATGATCTAGTTTCCGGGCCTGGAGAGGCCAGTTCCTGTTAGATTCCCATCTCTGCTACTGACTGCCCCACCCCCATATCTCACCGGCTTCCACGTTAGCTGGCAGCTCATGTGAATCTTTATTCTTTACACTGCTTCTCAAACTTCAGTGCTGTGAAGTAAAACTAAAACCCTCAGCCCTCAGCCCTCTTCTAACCGTACAAACCCCTCTCAGCCAAGGGGACCCCAGAAAAATCTTAAAACTGAGTTCCTAGCCATGACGGGCGATATAAAACACAATTGCACGCGCGCATGTTCTCTTTTCGTAAATATTCATGACTCCTCCTATAGCTTGTTAAATATGTATATGTAGCCACGCCTGCTCGGTGTAAAATCCTGTTCCTTTTGTCTTTCCCTTGAAGCACGTATTCCTGGCTTGTCTGGGAACCCTGTTTCCCAGCCTGCCAGAATGGCCGCTGCAGGCTGTAAACCCTTTATAAGAAATAATGCTTTCCTTTTTCCAAAATATAAATCTTGTTATTTATTTATTTATTTTTTAGTTAACAGTATGAGACAGAATCATGTGGAAGACTTGAAACATAGATTGCTAACCTACACCCCCAGAGTTTCGGATTCACGGGTCAGAGGCAGGGCCTGACATTCTGCATTTCTACTAAATTCCCAGGTGATGTTTGTGTTGCTGGTCTAGGGCCCACACTTTGAGAATGATTGCCTTACTGAAAAAAAGGAAAAAGAAAAAAGAAAAAGAAAAAGAAGCCTACTTAAAGACTTTTTCTTGAGCTCTTATAGCAAAGAGAGATGGATAGAAGGAAACAAAAGAAAAAGAAAAAGTGATGCTTCAGAGACGCTCGGTGCCCTGTGATTTCTCCTGCAGAATACTATCAGCAAACATTTACTGAGGATGAGAAGGCACAGTTAGCACTCTACTTTCTCATCCTTACAGTGAATTGGAGATAACAATCATATTATTGTCCTCATTCTACTCATAAAGAAAATGAGGCTTGGAGAGGTTAGCGATTGGTCTAAAGACCACACAGGTTTTAAGTGACGGGGCTGTCATTTGAATCCAAGTCTGTTTAAATAAAAAGTCTGCACTTTCCCCACTTTTCAAGATATGTTTTTAAGCAGCATAACTTTCATTTCCTTATAGAAAATCTTATATGGGACCTCCAAATGTAAAAGAGAGAAGAGTAGCAGAAAGGGGACAAGAAAGAGCACATGGCCAGTCTCATCCATTGGCCCCTGTCCCTTGTGGCCACGCAGGAGACCCCACCACAGGTCTAGGTTTCCTAGAAATCCACTAAGAAGACCACTGTCTTACACAATTCTGTCTTCCTGTGGTTCATATATTTTGGAACAATCTCCTTTAACAAGGATGCAGTTATCTGATTCATCTACACATCTGAATGCACACATGACAGGCTGTTCTCTGACTTCAAACAAGCACACGGTCATTAAATATCAGGGCAAGACAAGAAAGGAGACATGGTACCGATGCCTGTAATGCATTGGCTCCTGTCATGGAAGGACACAGACCTTTTAGTGCGAGCCAACCAGTAGGACACATTTTGAAATATAAAATGCTTCATTTCATTTTATAGACTAAAATAGCCATTTATACTTATGCACACATATTTAAAAAATGTTTAAAAGTTTATGGTCTAGTCTGGGCTGGACTAGGCCTAAACCTTAGGCTTGAGGCTTAGAACTATTTGAAAATGTTGTGACAAAAATTGTAAGGGTTGTGTAGCTAAGAGCTGGAGAGTAGCTATTTCAGTCCCATGTAAGAAAACTATGGCTCTTCAGTAAGAATCGCCTTTTAAAGATATCATGGTAGTTTCAGTTTTGTAAGATGAGAAGAATTCTGGAGCTGGTAGCACAATAATCTCATGTACTTAACACTGCTAAACTGTATGCTTAAAATGGTTAAGATGGTAAATTCCACGTTGTATGTATTTTACCACAATTAAATAAAAAAAGACATCACGGTAAAGCGACAACATTTTCATTGAGTAGATGGGCAGTCAGGAAGTTCCTTATTTGTTGATTTGTTTTCTGTTTTGTGAGGGAGGAGGAGTGGAGAAAGGATTGGGAATTTTTGGAAAATAGGACACGATTTAAAATGGATGCATATTTTGGTTTCATTAGTCGTGTGAAAGGCACAAGTTGATGAGATTCGAAATCACGGTTGAGACAAACATCCTGTGTAGAGAATCAAAGGAAGAGTATCTATACATGTATTTTGTCTTGTTTTCCATTTTCAAAGACTTGAACTTCATTCTGGTTATAATATAATAGAGCACCAGTCAGGAGCAATCACATGGTTCACAGCAGGTTTCTGGATCATTCAGAAATTCTTAAAAGGACACTGTCACTTTGGAGAGTACTTTATTTCAATGCATCTAAAAAGCAATGACTTTTTTATTTGCTATCATGATTTCATTTACTACCAAGAAAAAACATCCTCCAATTAAATTGTGAGATGCCAAAAACTACAAGATGTATCCCAATCCCAGCTAATAAATGTGTAAAAAGAAAGTTCTTAACAGGGACTGGGGGATGGGGGAAAGGGAAGATATTGGTCAAAGGGTACAAAAAAAGGAAAAGAAAAGAAAATATAGCTTTTTAAAATTTGATGTCGGGGATATTTTTCATGCAAAAAGATAAATTTTGTAAACAGTTGAGTCATAGTAGGTTTGAATAAGTATAAAAGGCCCTATAAGCCCTATAATTTTCAACAAGTGCTAGCAATAAAATGAATCCTAGTTGACAATCATAAGAAAGAAAAAGTTCATCTTAGAATTGAAGATGTATGGTAGAAAGAAGATAATCCACCTTATTATATTAATAAAGAAAGTTAGGTAAGAACATAAAAATAGAGATTTTACTGGAGGACCACAGATGTAAGTATATATCTCAAATATTAAAAGGAACCAAAGTAAACAGTTGAAGATAATGAAACAAACTGCTCATTATAGTCTAACCTGTATTACTCCATAGAATAATTTGCATTTGAAAGGTAGTGTTTCAATGAAAGTTATTACTCAAAGATAGGCCTTACCAAAGCCAATTTGAAAATTGGATATTTGCATATGTATTTTTTTCTGGGTAGCCCATTATCAATTCTCCGCACAATGTAGGATATACTCGTCGATCATTTCAAGATACATATGGAATAGAGAATAAACTGGAGAATTAGAGAAAATAAAAAAAATGTAGTAGAAGTTGAAATATCATTTAAAAATGAGTAAATCAGAGAAAATAAACATACTTGAACTAATTAAATTGGTGAAAATTAAACCATGAACATTAAAAATATAATTTTTTTAAAGAACAAGAATTAACAGAGGAATTTTTGAGTTAACCTCAGGTTTAGAAGAAAATTAAATTAAATAAGATGCTCCATCCCAACCTCTGAGCATTATGGTTATTTAAGATTTGAGTGAAAAGAAATAATATGCTCTTAGGCTTATTACAGGCTGCAAGAACCAGATCCAACTCTTTAAGGAACTGACTTAGATTCTTGGGGTGTCTCCTTATTAGTTTTTTTTTTTTCCTTATTAGTTTTATTCAGTATAATAAATGAAGAGAAAGGGCTTCTGAACCTCTATCCCGCTGAAGCTTTTCACTTCAGGCAATACTTCTTTTTCTTTTTTTAAGTCTATGATAATCCTTTTGAGTAGTGGTAAGAGATTTGAACACATCAAAGTCCATACCTATCAGCCAGTTTTATAATCCAGTGTGGCATTTTGATGATACAGCCACCATTCGGAGGAGTTATTCATTCCTGAAGTAATAGAATATGTAATAACTTGAACACTTCTTTGTTGGGTTTTTTTCATCCCTGGATTATAATATGAATAATTCAACAATTTACTCCCTTCAGCAAAAATGAACAAGTTACTCTTTATAAATGCCATTTTGTGGGGGACTGGAAAGAATATATGGAAAGTACAATCCTTTCCTTGATGGACTTAGGCCTTATTATGTGGGAGAAGGAGGGACGACAAAATATATATAGCAATTATAGTGAAAAGCAGAAAAACGTCAGAGCTGCCATTTAACTGGTATGTTCTGCTATCGCGTGCTGGCCAACATCTGTTCTGACTGGTCAGTAGCTATGCAAGAACTGTTTTAAAATATTTTGAATTACATCTGAACAATCTTCCTCAAACAATGCTATTTGCCTATCTAATAATATGCCTTCTCTCTTTCTTCCTTACCATATGGGTACAACCCTCATTATGTTTAGTGCGTCGAGGTAACCAACTAAAGGGAAGAGCATCTCCCAGCACCCCCTGCATCTAGGGATGGCCATGTTACATAGTTCTGGCCAATCAGATTTAAGCAAATTCCACTAAGCATGTCTGGGAAAGCTCTTCCAAAAAAAGCCGATTCAGCTGGCCCTTGATTTTGCCTTTTTTGTTGTTTCTCTTCTTGCTTGGAGCATAGACTTGAGACCGGAGACGGGGCAGCTGTCTTGGGATCAGGGATGGCTAAGAATGAAGGCAGAAGGAACCTGGGTCCCTGAGGCCACTGTGTGGCCATTTCATCAATTATGTGTTGCTTTCCT
This sequence comes from Indri indri, assembly GCA_004363605.1. NCBI lineage: Eukaryota > Metazoa > Chordata > Mammalia > Primates > Indriidae > Indri > Indri indri. Next base: position 1,421 of record RJWJ010046282.1, on the reverse strand, counting down.
CTCGACTCCTTAATACCTGACAAAAATAAACCCCGAATTCCCTTAAGGCCCTCATTAATCAGGCTTGGTGTGACACATAGCCTAAAACAATTCTAACAGAAACACCATTCTCAGGTTTAGAGCTGGGAAATTCCACGTGAAGCTATGGGGGTCACGAGAGCACTATGAAGTGGATACGATTTTAAGAGGTAGAATTTCAGAGGTGGGAGGAACCACAAACAGGATTTTGTTCACTATCTTTGTGGAGATGAAAAGACTGAGGCCGAACAAAGTTACTTATTTGTCCCAAATCCCACAGCTGGTTACTGACCCAGCCAGGCTGGATTGATTCTTTTGCTGACTTAAAACATTAGCATCCATGAACAACTACAGAACATGTGGCCATTTGAACGGACAAGTATCAATTTCAGGTGTGCCTAAAAATGTATACTGAGTAAAGGCTAATAATTCAACAAAATGTGAATGAAGAAACCAGATTTTATCCTTAAATCTTTGAGAAATCCTCCAATCCTCCCCTTCCCCACACTAAAGGTCTGATCAGTTTTACCTTCTAAATCTATCCTTTAGGGAGCCTTCCTGGACCAGGCCCTCCCCACCAGCTCCTTGTTAGGGGCCATGTGCCTGGACTCATCTGTCATCCCGCACTTGTTAGTCACAGGGTGCACGTCGTGTTTTCTCTTTACTGGTTCCTATCTCCTCCACTCCATGGTCACGTCCACCTGGATTATTAGGATCTGCTTCGCACCTTGTAACAACAAAATAACTATTCATAGCTCACACTCAGAATAGAAAAAAAATGACAATTCGTCTAATATTTAGCCTTTTCATTGGGTGTGAAAACGTTTAAGTGACTTTTGGAAGTTTATCCCAACCTATGGCAAATCTCTTCAGAAGTGAATAGGCTAGCAAAAAAAAAAAAAAAAAAAAGATGATTTAGAAATATAGATGTCTTTCACAGAGATTAGCACTTACGGTGTCAGGGATAGGGCTGGTAGTTGCCTTGGTTGAACTGAATGTCACTGAATTGGGACTTTCTGAAATAGACATTTCAAGTGGGTTTGCACACAGTTGTACCAGGTATGCTGGGGACTTTAGTGGAGATCACCTGGCAATCCTAGGTGGGGATGCTAAAGTTATGTTGGAACCTTAGAAAATGGGGAGAAGGGGGAGGACAGGATTTCCTTTAATGGCACATCTTACAGACACAACAAGGAAGAGGGCTACTGAATTATCTAGTAAATTTAATAGTGAGCACTTTTGGATAGTAGAAGAAACGGTCTGGATTTCCAGGTGGGCAGCCTCCTTCTTGAAAGTACCAATTATCTACCCAATGCTTCCCAGTGAAGCTTGAGACGAAATTACTTGGAAACCTTCTTCACGTTCTGAATGCTAAATGAGGAATAATGGTAAAATTTGGCTCC
>RJWJ010046281.1:0-11425 GCA_004363605.1 Indri indri | reverse complement strand
ATTGTCATCACTCCTAGTAGGAATAATATTTTTAAATAACATACCTTTTGCTACAGCTTCCAAATATGCCCCAATGCTGTAATCTACAGATGGAAGGTGAATTTTTTTCCATTGATACTTGCTCCATGTTTATGTCACAGAGATAAAATCTCTTACCTTGAGTAAATATTGTCCCGTCTTTCTTTCCTAAACTCTATCCTTTTACCCTACCAGGATGTTGCATTAAAAAAAATACATAAAACAACTTTATAGATAAGTAAAGAATTCTTACAACTCTGCCAAAAAGAAAAATAAATCAGGAAGAGACCTATAATAAACTCTTACACACTCAACTCTAGCACAACTTGAATCAAAGACATACAGGATATATAGGGTGAGTCAATATATCTCTTTTTAGGAATGTGCAAAAAGAGGGGAAAATCATATTGTCTTAGAAAAGATCATGAGACTCAGAAAAAGGGAACTATTTTAGGGAATTGGAAAAGTATCCATTTGAACTAAATTTCTTTCAAAAAACCAGAATGTGTTAGACTTGAGTTCTTAACAAAATTCAAGATATTGCATAAATGAGCCTAAAGTACACATCACAAATATAAAATAATTCGAGGTCAGAAAAAATTCCAAGTAGAACAAACAATAATATATGAATTAAAAAGCACAATGGCAGCATTAGGTAGAAGTTTGTATGGCATAGAAAATCATATCGCAGTAGTAAGAGATATATGGAGAAATAGTCTAACAATTTAGATAAAAGAATAAAGTCATATTGACAATGAGAGAAAAGATGACTCACCTGAAGAACAAAGAACAAATGGAGAAGAAATTAGAAGGAATAAATAACAGAAGAAAGCATTACTGACATAAAACAACAAAAATAAACAAATAAACAAACACTCTATGAAAACATAGAGTCTGAATCATGTTTCTGGAAACCCCAATGAAAACAAATTCATAGTAAAGAAAATACTTTAGTGAAGTTTTCAAATTTCATAGATAAAAAGAAAAAAAATTCATAATAATTGAAGGAATTCAAAATGATGTTATACCAAAAAAAGAACAAAATTGGATTTGTCTTCAACTTCTCCCCTGCATTCTTGATTGGTATCATATAACAAAAGCACTTACAGAACAACAAAGGAAAAAAAAATTCCAACATAGAATGTTATATCTATGTTACTTGTCATTTGTATGTGAAGGCAACAAAATGTTATACATGGATGCAGACTATATCAGCCCCAAAATGTTCTCCATAAAAAATCCATTTTGAATCAAAACACTATCAAACAAGTGAGGATTTTTTTTCCCTGCAAATGAATGATATTGAAAACAGAATCTGCTAAACTTTATAGACATTCATTGCTATCCTTCCAGGAATTGCTCTAATTCTCTTTTAACTTTTGTCATGTTATATTTCTCCTGTCTTTTTGGAAATCGTGACGGTGGGGCTTTGGTGAGATAAGTCTGGATAGCAGAAATGAGTTTTTCAGTCAGACTGGACAGTTTGTCGAGCTAGGTGGTAGTTAGAACTGGATTCAGATTAGGTCAGAAAGTTCTTATCAGCTGTATTCACAGTTAGAATGGGAGGAAATAGAACTAAGGGACTCTGATATTTGGGGTTAGAGGCAGAATTGGGCAGACAGAATTCAGCATTCTAGAGAGCTGTGGTGTGAACACTTGCTTAAATGAGTCTGGTTTATATTGAGGCATTACCTTCAAAGTTTCCATGCCAGTAATAAGTTCTTATCCTTTGGACATTTAGTTATGCAAAGACCTCACGAGAATGTGTTGAGCCACCATTGTACTTAGGTATCCTTTCTATCTGCCTAAAGGTGTTCATTCTATCCATTTATTGAAAGATTTATATCTTGATTTTGCTGGGTTGCCTACCTATTTTCAAGAAGCTCCTATAATGCGGCCCACAGAGAACTCATTCTGCTAATGATTGAAACTGTTGCCGAGGCTCTATTTTATCTAATTAAAGTCCTAGGCCATGCCAGAGGGCCTAGTTCATGATATTTAAATTTCCCTTCTCTCTTATACAGACTCTTTATATATTTTATATATTTTTCATATTATTTAATTTAATATGTTCAATATGATCAAAAGGTTGCAAGCTCCTTAAAGATAATGCCAATGTCTTTATTATTATATCTCTAAATTCCAGTGTCTGAAATATAGAGAGTATATTAGATAATAACCATTTATAAAACTTCTATGGACTGAGATGTACAATATTAAATGTGCAAATAGAGATTAAAGCATTAACAACTACCTTTAAATATACAAATTACATATGCGTGGTTTCATTGCTCTATAGCTTAAGAAATGTTTAAAAAATTCAAATTATTGATAAAACATTTTAACATGAAAGTAGTCATATAGCAGGCATTAAAAGAAGGGTATTCCTTGCCAAACACTTCCGATCACTAAAAGAAAACAGATAATGTTGTATCTTTTGGCAAGTATGCTTCATTTGTGTCTTAGAACCAGATATTCATGTTGGCTCAAGAGCTACCAATAGGGAAAAACTCAAGAGTACACAGCAAGCAGGTTAGGTCACAATGTAATGATGTTTCCTTCTAAACACTTCAGTTTACTAAAAGAAATCAGATGATGACATATCTTTTGAGAAGCAGGCTTCCATTTGTATAATAGAGCCAGATAGTCTAGTTCACCTGATAGCTGCAAATAGGCAAAGATAAATGTTTACCTAATAAGTGTGTTAGCTTCTATTGTCAAACCAGTTCTTTCTCAAATGCTTTCATTCACAGAAAGAAATCAGATGTTGTATCTTTTGACAAGTATGCTGTCATAGGAATTTTAGAGTCAGATACTCAACTGGGCCTTATGACTAAGTAAACCCAACCGCAGGCCTAGCCCTAACCTAGCCCCAGCCCTAACCCTAATCCTATTCCTAACCCTAATCTTCATATTTGTCTTAGTGCCAGATATTTAGGAGGGAAATTTTTCTCCGGTTGAGAGATTTTCTGCTTGAATCACCAGGATTATTCATTTATCCATTCAGCAGATACTGTTTAGGTCATTAAATATGAAATGTCCAATTTCAAAGCAAAAGAGTAGTTTATTACATTTTCAACAAGCAATACAATTGATCAAAGTATGCATGTCTAAACTATTGACACAGGTTTGCCATGTTAACGGTAGCTTGTTTTTGACAGCCGCAAAGAAGGCTGAAGAGAGAGTGGTGATGAAATCGCCAAAGGCGTTTTCTACAGCTTGTTGAGAATTGAATATTTTTCCTTGCAAGAAGTGGTCCAAAACCTGGAAGAAGTGGTAGTCTGTTGGTGCAAGGTCTGGTGAATACAGTGGATGACAGAGTTTCCAAGTCCAGCTGCTGTAGTTTGAGCAGCGTTGTTTGTGAGACGTGGTCAAGTGTTGTTTTGCAAGAGGATTGGCCTGTCTCTACTGACCAATCTCAGCGCTTAATCAGAAGCATCCTCATCATTTTGTCCAGTTGGTTGCAGTAAACATCCTCTGTAATCAATTTACCAGGTTTCATGAAGCTGAAGTGGATAATACCAGCACTGGACCACCAAGCAGACACCATTAGCTTTTTTGATCAATATTTAGTTTTGGACTGTGTTTTCAGCATTTCATCTTTACCTAACCATTGTTCCAGACACTTGCGATTGTCAAAAAGAATCTATTTTTCATCACACATAACAATATGGTGCAGAAATGGTTCACCTTTATATCATGACAGCAAAGAAAGGCAAGCTTTGAGACGATTTCTTTGCTGATGCTCATTTAATTCATGTGGAATCCATCTATCCAGCTTCTTTACCTTCCTGATTTGTTTCAAATGGTCCAATGTTGTTGGAATAGTAATGTGAAACCTGGCTGCTAATTCACGTGTAGTTTGAGATGGATACTCTTCCATTACAGCTTTCAGTTCATCATTATCCACCTTGGTCTTAGGTAGATAAACATGTACTGTATATCAATTGTTCTAGTAGTAAACTAGAAACTTCACTAGGTTTTTCAACAGAGAGAATTTACTTTAGGGAGACAGGAGAGCAATGCTGGAAGGCCAAAAAAGCAAAATGGATATCACAGATAACAAAGAAACAATAACAATGAGAAGAAGCTACAACTCCTGGGGCTGAAGAAACAAAAGGGAAAGGTTGGGGAGTATGGTCTTGTGGAGCTGGAACTCAGACTTCTAAGGAGGGGATGCAACCCAGTTTCTCCTGGCTCTACAAAGCTGGAGCTCACACTTCTGAAAAGGGGAGATTGCTTGGCAGCTGCTGACACCCGTAGTGGGTACAACGAAGCCAGCTCTGGTAGTGCCCAAATAAGCTGGAGGCTGGATCAGGAGTCAAGGGTCATTCCTAGGGCAATTAGCCACCAAAACAGGAGATAAGCAGTTCCCTCTCTCCTCCTCCTACCTTCCAATCTTCCTTCAGTGTTACCTGCTGGTAGAATCTGTCAAGAAGGTAGCGAGAAAAAAGAAATGTAATTTGCAAAGTACCAGCCATAGCATGCTAAGGTATAGAAAAGTAGATCTGGACTTGATAGACAATAGCTTAATAACTGACATGGGTTCTACCATCAAAATATTCACCATTTAGAGAAAATATAACATAATTACTATAATTTAGCTGTTCATGATGTTGTGTTACCTGAAATCATAAGAGATTGCAGTTAGGTATTTGACTTGAATAACTTACCCATATTGCAAAGTTCTGCTGTTCTTAATAAATAAAAAATAGTTTTAAAAATTCCATATGTAAACCAATTCTCTATTTGTTGATGCAATTTCTCCATATTTCAAATTCAATTAATTGCATTTGCCTATTTATGAGTAAAATTCAACAGTCAATTCAAAGAGTGAAAAATGATTTTGAGTTTGAGCTTATAAAGTCTTAATAATGCCTTTTTAAAATTAACATTAATTCAAAACCTCTTACTTTTTAACTATTAATCAGCCTAAAATCAATCTTTTTACCTTGGTTGTCCACAAATCACTGCTGCTTAATGTTTCCAGAAATTATTGAGAATAAACTGAAAATCAGAGATGAATATATTTTCTTACACTAATAATTTGTGATATCTGCCTAAAAGTCAGACTTGCTTCTCGACTTTATGTACATTGATTCAGCTTTCAAATTATAGCATTTGACAAATACCACTTTAATATTTAAAATCTATTACATTGATTATATAGTGAAAATGTTAAAACAAGACTTAATACATATTTAAAGCCAGTAAAGTTGTACATTAATTTTAGTAAGTACTGTCAGATTTAATTAGGTTATACATCCCCATGTTATTGAATCTGATTATATAGTAGATGAGAAATAAGAATTCCTAAAAACATGTAGCCTTCTTGGTAACTCATTTCTTGTAATATTTCACAATTTATTCTTTGAGTAATGAATGCAAAATGTAGATGAGCCAGTGACTGTATGAAAGAAAAAAGAATTAAGTTTGACCATAAACTTTTAAACTAAATTTCTTTTAACACCCACAGTCCCTTTTAGAAAATCTGCGGCTCATCTTCATACTGAGGAGAAAAATGCTCTCTGCCTCTGTCACATGTTCTAATTACCAACACAGATTGCTGAGTGATTACCACAGTGGCAACTCATACCCAGAGAGAGAAAAATTAATCCTGAAGATGGTTGCAAAGGACTTTTGTTGTGATGTTCCAGCCTCCATTTTCCTGCTATCTTAGTGACATTATTTAAGTTTCTTTACTCATTAGGATAGAGACAATTATGTAATAATTCAAGCGTAAAAAACCCACTAAAATCAATTAGCTGTTTACTCAAGAAAAAAACGTTATTTTTTAGACTTGACTTTGAATTTCATTTTTAAAAATTTCACCTTGGCTATGCAAACATTGTGTACCAATTCAACCTCAATGAAAGATGGTTTAGTTTTAAAGCACAGTTCAAAAGTTTAAAACAGAACAATGAATGAAACTGCTGAGTGGTCAGTCTGATCTGATTAACTTGGTTGTTGACATATGATTATTTTGCTTCTCCTAGCAAGTCTGTTGACAAGAAAAGACATCTATTATTCTGATCAATCAGTCACCCTCAACTTGGAAAAGGGTCAAGTCAGTTGTGCCAAAATACAGCTTTACGAAGGCTTAAACCTCAGCTAATTCCTCCATAGCAAGCAAGAAAATTTTCCCAAGACCAGATCAGTTATAAAATGCCATGTCATGGCTCTCTGCTTTGAAAAGTATGAAGTGTTAGTTTATTACACACATTACAGAGAAAATATCTAATGGCTGTCCTTATTAGTTCAACTATGACATTTATGTCACTATATGGGGTGTTTAAGAGTATTTTGATGAGAGATTTGCATACATATTTAAAAGTAGAAACAAATTTTCAAAAGATGAATGATAATTACAAAGTCATATAAATGTGTTTTTTCAGTTTTCTAGAGCACTGAAACAAAAGCCGAAAGATGAAGCAGAACTAACAATTTTAGTCCTTTATTTACTTTTTTGAGAGTTATCTAGCACATTTCTCAATTCATTACTTACTACTTTGTGCTTTTAATATTATGGCAGAAATATGATACCTCTTTCAAACATTGCAAACCTTCGTAAAATGTTGATCAGATTTTTTCACAGAAATTGCTTTTATGCACAATGGTTTCATCTGAAAGTATTTACGTTGTTTCATAAATGCGATTTATGAAATTTATGTTAAGATATATCTTCTAAGTTTATTTCCTTTTTGGAATGAAACCTAATATATTTCCATAATTAAAAATTACCTTCTAAGTATGTAGCTACTCAGTCTCCATTTGTGTAGCTAAAACAGTAGGATTCTGGTGTTAAAATACCTAGGTCCAAATTTCAGCTCTGCTACTTGCTATTTATTTATTCTTATCAAGTTCTTTTTACTCTCTCTGCATCTCATATGTAATATGGGAATCATAATTAAAAAACCTCACGGATTTGCTGTATGGAGTGAGATAAACATGTAAAGTGTTTATAATAATTCCATCAATAAGAGATGAATAAATGATATATTTTATTATCTTAATCATTTATTATGAAAAGTAAAAATTCTCAAATTTTATCTTTTCTGTAATGTTTACATGTATTTTATTTTTCCTCATACATAAATATGTTTTACATATGAAGTATGCTCTATAAAATAAACAACCACTCTTACGTATATGATTTTATTTTAATCCTCAAAATGTCTTGTATAATATAGGACAAATATTGTTGGATCTCTTTCATAAATAAATTATAACCCTATTAAATCAAAATTAAAGTTATGGCTAGGGTTAGAATGTTGTAAAAGTTAAATGACTTTCTCAAGTTCTTGCACTTGTAAAAAAGCAGATTTGAGATACAAACTAATGTTTTGGAAATACTCATTATATATTATTAATGAATGTGTCTTATTTGGATTTGATTTTTAAAAGTGAGTCTATTTTCAGTTTATTATAATTCTTCACCCATTTCAATTGGATAGATGATATCTGCCCAGTTCTATTTTCTTGAGGAACCATCTCAACCTCTTGTCCACTGTCAATCCCAATATCCTATTCCTCCCCATGTTTTACCAACTAAGAAATGGGCATATAACCCACGACTCAGGCATGACCTTACCTGGCTTTTAATAGACATTTCTACATTTGTCTACTCAGATTTGAAAAACCAAGACTCTTAGATTTACAGATTTTAATTCCTTTAGTACTTCAATTCCACAGGTTACTAATGTGTTTACAAATGTATTTGATATTTATTTGTTTATTTGTTTATTTTTCTAGCTGATGCAGTGGAGGTATTGGCTTGCCATGTATTACTGTATCCTGTCCAGAAGTTGATTTTCACGTATTTTTTATACTATCAAATGTTATGTTAAAATCAAGTAAAACAGAGAACTGTCATGACCTGGGATATCTCCATTCCAAACTAACTAAATATCATCAACCACTGAAGAAAGCAAACAAAATGATTTGTAATGTCCTTGTGAGGAAGGCCAGTGTTTGTGGGCTTAATCATCATTTATCTGCCTAGCTGAATATTGCAGATGAGACTGCAAGATATATGACAGGTCAAAAAGAGTGAAGGGCCAAGGCAAAGTCACTGGTGCAGCCAGAGTGCCTGAGTTTTCCATGAGTTATGTGAATTGTCTTCCCAGTACCCACCCAATAGGGCTGCCCGCTAGTCCAGGGGCATAGAAGCAAAACAAAAATTTTTAAAAAAAGTGAAAATTACAATCAGCCTCAGTTAGTTACATTTGTTTTTTTTCCATTCTTCCCTATCCTAGTTATTTTATATTTTATGATATTGTCAATGACATCTTTCAATTTAATTTTCTAGTTTTTTAAATCATAACGATTTCTACTTTTCAACATATTCAATAGTATAATCATTTATGGATATCCAGTAATGCACTGAAACAATTGTCATATTCAGGATCCATTCATTTAAAGTGGTAAGACCACCTCAGAACACCAAGTTTATCAAACTGTTGAAAGTACTAGTATCCTTAATTTTTTAAAAATCTGGGATAATAAGCACTGCTGGGTTGCTTGCTGTGGACTCTATTGAAAATCTTAGAGTATCAAAAATGGTAGCACTTGCCATCCTATTCCATTTGGAAATAGAGAGTTTTCTATTTTCTGGGAGTTAAACTATTCATTTCACTGACCTATCAAATTGTAGCCTGAGTGAACATAGCTATCTCTTTATTCCACATCTATACTAATGCAGTTAAATATTCCCAAGAACATGAAACCAGTCAGTTTGATGTCCTCCTACATCTATTGTCTTCAACTTCAAATCTTCAAATAAGCACTTCACATTATTAGATAATCTTATTTTTATTTATTTATTAAGTTTGTTTTCCTCATTTTCTGCATTGATTATTCAACTTTTTTTTGGCTTCCACTCCCTGCTATTCAAGATTTTTTGTTTCAAATAACAGGAATATACAATACTCAATATAAGCACAAGAAAAGGGAAGGAGGGTCCTGGGAGGGGCAGCTTCATAAATCTGCAGATTTGGAAATCAGTCTGGAACTGCAGTAGACATACGCGTGCCCGTCGCCCCACCTCCCACAAAATGTCCTCATCATAACTCCAAGAATCTATGAATGTGTTACTTTGAATGGCAAAAGAGGCTTGGAAGCTGTAATTGGTCAAGGTTCTTGAGATGGAGAGATTATCCTGGGTTATCTGGACAGGCCCAGTGTAATCACAGGCCTTACAAGGGGGAAGCAAGAGGATCAAAGTCAGAGAAAGAGATGTGATGGTAAAAGCAGAAGTGAGAACGAGAGAGGGAGGAGGAAAGTATAGAAAGAGAGAGAGAGAGAGAGGAAGAGAGAGAGATTGGGAGAAAGAAAGATTGATTTGAGGTCCTGCGTTGCTGGCTTTGAAGATGGGGGAAGGGCCCACGAGCCAGGGAATGCAGGTGACCTCTAAAAGCTGGGAAAGGCAAGTAAATAGATTCTCCCCTCAACTTTCCAGAAGGAACACCATCCTGCTCACATATTGAATTTAGGATTTATGACCTCCATAACCATAATATGATAAATTTCGTGTTCTTTTAAGCCACTGAACTTGTGATAGTTTGTTACAGTAGCAATAAGAAGCTAATAGGAGACCAACAGAGGCCTCGTATAGTCATTATCCCATCACAGAAAATATTTACTTAGGATGTTAAAGTTGGCTCACCTAATTTTGCCAATTCTTCAGCCAGAATTTATCTCCCTCACAGGTTTCCAGGTGCTATCTTTCTCAGCCTTCACTTTATTTGTTCAGGAAGATATTCTTTGATCACTCAGTCTTAATCAGGCCCTTCCTATTGTTATCATTTATCATACCATAGTTTTTACTTCAGAGTACTTACTGCAATTTGTAATAATACGTTTTTAGCTTCTTTTCTCATTTAATATAAGCTCCATGATGACATAAACTATGTGTATTTTTCTTATTTCTAGCTCTTAACCTTGTGTCTGGCAGGCAGATAATACTGAACAAATGCTTTTGAGTGAATGAATGTATTAGTTTCTTAGGGCGGCCATAACAAGGAACCAAAAACAACAGAAATTTATTCTCTTACAGTTCCAGAGTTTAGAAGTCTGAAATTAAGGTGTCAGGAGGGCCATATACCCTTGAAATCTGTAGGAAAAAAATCTTTCCTTGCCTCTTCATAGCTTCTGGTGGTTATGGGCAATCCTTGCATTCCTTGAGGTATAGATGCATCACTCCAATCTCTGCCTCTGTTATCACATGGCTGTTGTCTCTCTGTCTTCACAGCATTTCTTGTAGGTACATTGGTCATATGGGATTAAGGGCCCACCCTATTCCAGTACAACTTCATTTTGAGTTAATTATATCAACCATGATTCTATTTCCGAATAAGATCACATTCCAACATACTTGGGGGTAAGATTTCAACACATCTTTCAGAGAGACACAACTTAACCATTAACAACGGATAACAGAAATATGCAAAGCCATCTTATATTGATGACTGTTTTCTAAAGCAGAGTAAGATTTACCTATCACCTGTTTTTGGAGTGAGTTTATTGAACAACATGACTGAATAGCAATAAAAAGTAGAAAAATAGAGAACTAAGAGACGAATAATTTTTATGTTTTAAATTTCTCCATTAAAAACAGGAAATTCTGGCCAAGTGACATGGATGTTCCACTTTCTTAGGAAAAATTCCTTAACAATTAAGATTTATAAACCTTAATGCCATGTACTCAAGTGTGTGTTATATTATTTTCTATATTATTCTCTTTACCTGATATATTATACAATAAAGAAAAAATCTGGAAAAATGATAATTATGCTAAGTACATACAAATGATAAAAGCATAAAGTTTGGTGGGAGAAAAGATGGCAAGAAGAAGGTACTAAATCATAATTGGGGAAGAATCAGGAAAATGTGACATATTTGTGACACTATTATAAATCAATTAATTAATGTGTGAGCATTTGGTGTGTGTATGTATGTACGTGTGTGTGTGTTTATGTATGTATATGCCAATCTGGTAAGAGTTTGAGTAGCAGTATTTAGCTTCACTCAGCTAAAATCTATTTTCTAATAAAAAAAAGACTGACAATCAATCCATCGACTATGACAAATTTGCCCAGTGTACAAAATGCTGTGAAGCCTTGAAGAAAATGAACTTGTTTTCTGCTAGCACCTCTAACCCACCACTCATACTTCTTAAATTTTAAAAACATCTTGAAACATTATAAATTTATTTTATTACTTTAATATTCAGTACTGCCTGAAAACTGAATACACATTTCTCCACTAAAATTGTTTTTGTCAAGATCATTTCCAATATTTCAATGATTATCCTAGTCAATAGAGATGATTTAATATTTAATTGTATTTGTCTTCTTTGAGACACTTAATGTTATTGCCTCTATCCTCTTTATGAACCATTTCTCCTTTG
>RJWJ010046280.1:0-11422 GCA_004363605.1 Indri indri | reverse complement strand
AGAACCAGGTTACTTCCAGGGTTTCTCGTGTGCCGACATGCTGAAGCCTCTCACGTCCAGTGTGGGTCAGCCTTTCCTTCTCTTCCAGCCTGGCATGGCAACCTGGACCTCACCCATGTACTCGTTCATGGTCAAGCACTATCTGCATGCTTGCTTCTCTGGATGTCTTGGAACCAGATACCCCACTTCACGAAAGCGGGGATCATGTCTTTCATGTTTGACATCATTCTGGGCTCCTAGCACTGTGCCAGATCTAGCATGTGAGCTCTCAATTGTAGCTGTGATTAATCTCTCATTATTCAGTCAACATTTACTGAGCACGTGTTGAGTTCCCAAGCGTGATGCAGAACATGCACAGGCTTCTGGAGGCTGGCAGAACCCTGATGTCCGTATTTCTAATGTGGCTCTAAGCAATGTAGTTTGCAAAGCTCAAGCAGGGCCCTGTTGAATAATGCAGGGGAAGGTGCCTGGTGACAGAAGGTTCATTCTGTGTCAGCCGCTCATCTCCTCCTTGTGTAACTGCCCAGCACCGTGCAGAGGAAATCAAACCCTCAGTAACATCGGTGAGCTGGGTTGGTTTGCATCCCCCAAGCCTAACTTGTGGGAGTCACGATAGCAGCACCACGCTGTTGAGAGTGGCGTTGACTGTCTGCTTGTGTTGTGAGCCCACTGTGCGCTGAGCCCGTTACACATACAGGGTCTCATCCACAGATGAAATGGAGGACAAGCATTTTTGTTCCTTTTTTTACATTAAACAGATGAGGAGACACTTTCAATGAACTAAGGGTATGTGCCCAAAGACACATGGCCATGAGTGCAGCCTGGGGGCTCACACCCCAGTGGATCCGGCTCCGGCCCCACCTCGCGCCGCCCCGCTCCTGGAATGGAGAGTCAGGTGAGGGTGAGGTGGCAGGAGCTGGAGAGCCTGGGCATTCTGCAGCAGCTTATCCCGCATCCCAGCACGCCACAGGGACGAAATGAAATGGAGCAAAAATAGAGTCTGTCCGTGAGGGACAGCTGCCGCCTCCTCTGGGAGCAGTCTCCTTCATTGATCTTCCCGGGCGAGGCAAGCCCCGGCGCTTGAGGCAGCACAAAGAAGCAATGTGCACACGGCCAGAGAAATTGCTGCCTCTCGCTCCCTCAGGAGAACATAAAGGAGCCACCTTCTTTGTGATACCAGTTTTGAAGAAATCTTGCCTCACAAACCTGAAAGAAAGAGAAATCGAGGCAAGCTAAGATTCCGAGAGCTTTCAAGACTCCTCTGTTGCCTCGCAGAGCTGCTCTCTCAGCTCCTGCAGCCAGGACTGCTGCCGCGGCGGCCGGATGGCAGAGGTGTTAGAACCCACATCTGCTGACTCCGGCTGCTGCTAAAATGAACGTGGCTGCTCGCTCTTGCAAGAGAGGGAAAGAAAGAGAAACACACCCCGCCTCACGCAGAGTCAGGGAGACCTAGAGGCAGAGACAGGATGACACAGCCGCGCACACTGGGAGACGCTGTCTGCGTCCCACCGCAAACGGTGTTCCTCTCGCGACTCGGTGCCAGGGCCTGCCTTCCCTGGCTCTCTGTATTCCGCATCTCTCGCCTCATTTACCAGCCTGTGCCAACCCTGGACGCTGTAGGTCTTCCATTATCAAAGCATCGTCTGCCCATCCCATATTTAGGGGGCCCGATGTACAAAGGTGCTCTCATGGTGTGGGTCAGGAAATAGAGGTAGGCTGTTCTTTATTTTTCTTCCAAACGTCCACTACAGGGGGCTCAGCTGGTAGAAATACTTGGTAGGGGAGGGTGGAGAAGGAAATGACCAATGTGGGCCTGACTGCCCTGGAGGCAGAGACGAGAGGGACTCAGAAGCAGAGTGGGGCTGGGGGCTGTGTTTTCGCGATGGGCAATTCTGCGTCACTGGGCCACAGCATGCTTATTTGCAAAGTCTTCCCCTCCTCGTCCTCCGGGGCAGGGTCGGCTGCGAGGCAGTGGGCCGTGGGGATGCGGTGAAACAGGGAAACCCAGAAGCTGCTGATTCCCAAGCCTGGAGCGGGTGTTCCGATGTCTCCAACATTCCAGCAAATATACTTTCACAGGAGAGACTTAAAAAATGTGAACTCCCTTTTGATAGAAGTAGTGTGCGTGAAGAAAAATGCACAAGTCATATGCGTATAGATAGCTCGATAAAATGTTCTCAGATGGAACGTGTGTGTGGAGCCGGCACCTGGATAAATAGAGCATTTCCAGCATTTCGGAAGCCTCCTCCCAACCCCTTCCAGTTGCTCTCTTGGGATAACTTCGTCCTGACTTCTAACCAGATAGATTAGTTTAACCTGTTTATGTACTTAATATAAATATTAATAATATTGTAACACACTCCCTGTGTCTGGCTTCTTTCACCCAAGATTATGTTTGTGAGATGTGTTCGTGTGCTGTGTGCATGTGTTGACCATTCTCGTTGCTCATTAGGTTGTGTGTACATTTCAAGAATCTATTCTACTGTTGACGGGCGTTTGAATACTTACATCGTGCTGCTGTGACATCCTTAGACATGTCTCTTGGTGAGCATATTCACATATGCCCGCGCATTTATCCTGAGGAGTGGAACTATAGGGTCATAGGATATGTGTATATTCAGCTTCAGCGGATTGTGCAAAATGGTTTCCCAAAGTGGTCGTTTGTCCTTCTCCAGAATGTCTGTCCACCAGCACATACGAGTTTCATTTCCACGTTGAAGCCAATCCTTGGCGTTGTCTTTTCTGTTTTAGCCAATCCATTAGAGAAAGAACAAATGACTTGAAAGGAATTTCATAGCAATTAAGCAGAAGAGAAAAAGAAATCCCCACCCCCGCCGAGAGAGAAGTGTTATGATTTGGTGATACTAGAAGCCCTGCAGGGTGTACAGTGCCCTGCACCATGCATTCTTGCAGGCGGAGGGCATGATGGGCTTCCCTCTCGTGTGAGCACCAGCACAGCCGCTGCCATTGGTCAGGGACCACACTTGGCTGCAGTAATACCCAACAGACCATGTAATAATTCTTCCTCAGGTGACAAAACTTTAATGGACCTGACCCCAACAAAACAAACTTGGCTTCAGACTTGCCTTTGGGCCTCAGTAAATAGTTAACAGACTGTATCCCTCATTCTCTCCCCTGCCATTAGCCGGGGCTGGTACCATAACTCACAGCTCCCCTTCCTGCTGTGAGCAGTGCCTCTCACGTGCGGCTTCCCTGCACTGGCAGCTCTTGGTCATTGCTTGTAGGAGCTGAGGACGGAAAAGAAGCGAGTGTGGGCAGTGCTGGGGCGACAGCCCTTGACTTGTGGGACACCTCTTCATTTGACGTGAGAATAATAGATCCATTGAGCTCTTAATGTGCGCCCAGCAATGTGCTAAATGCTTTGTGTTGATCATTTCATGTCATTCTGTCTTAGTCCGTTCGGGTTGTATAACAAAATGTCTCAGCTTGGCTGTTAATAAACAACAGAAATTTATTTCTCATGGCTCCAGAACCTGGGAAGTCCAAGATCAAGGCTCAAGCAGATTTGATGTCTGGTGAGGGCTTGTTTCCTGGCTCAGCGATGGCACCTTCTCGCTGCGCCCTCATATGCTGGAAGGGGCAAAAAAGGTCCCTTAGGCCTCCTTATAAGGACACTAAGCCCATCACCAAGGCTGTATCCTCAGGACCTAGTCACCTCCCAAAGGCCCCTCCTTTTAATATCATCACCTTGGTGGTGAGGATTTCAACCTATGAATTTTGGGGCATACAAGTATCCAGACCATAGCACAACCTGACGGCAGCTCTATGAAATAAGTAAATGTTTTTTTACCACCATTTGACAGATAAGGAAACTAGGGGTTAAAATTGCCCAGACATGTAAGAATAACATTTATTGGATGTCAGGCAGGGGGGAGGGGGAGGGGGAGGAGGGGACGGGCATATGCACAAACAACGAGTGTGATGCGCACCACCCGGGGGATGGACGTGCTTGAAACTCGGACTTGGCGGGAGGGAGGGCAAGGGCAACATATGTAACCTAAACATCTGTACCCCCATAATATGCTGAAATAAAAAAACAAAAACAAAAACACACACACAAAAATATTTGCCCAAAGTAGCAAAGCTAGTAATTTGGGAGTCTGGGCTGGGTGTGGTGGCTCACACCTGTAACCCTAGCACTCTGGGAGGCCCAGGTAGAGGTGGGAGGATCGATTCAGGTCTGGAGTTTGACGTTGCAGTGAGCTACGATGACGCCACTGCACCCTACCTGGGACTACAGAGCAAGATGCTGTCTCAAAAAAAAAAAAAAAAAATTGGGAGTCCGACTTCAAACCATAATGTTTTAAACACTGCCCTTTACTTCCTCTTCTCTCTTAGGGGCTGATATTTAGATATTTGAGCTTCCTTTTGAAGCCGTCTTTCTCTTGGCTCTAAAAGCTGCCAGGTGGATTTAGATAGGACAAGGGCAGTCACCTGCAGAGCACACGTTGGTTCCAGGTATACTGCTCTGTTCTTTCAGTGATGCTAAACAATTAGAATCATTGTTTTTCTCTGGCTCCTTTCATGATTTTTTCAATCATTGGTTTCTAGCACTTCAACCATAATATACCGAGGTGTGATTTTTATTTTGTAGGTGTCCTAGATGGGATTTACTGAGATTCTTGAATCTATAAATTGATGTCTTTCACCAAATTTAGGATATTTTCAGCCTTTTTTTTCTCAGATAATGATCCTGCTCCACTCTTGTTCTTCTCTCTTTTCAGGACTAAAATTACATGTCTGTTAGACTTTTCGATACTGTCCAACTGATCCCTGAGGCTCTCTTAATTTTTTCAAAATTTTTTTCTTTGTTCTTCAGGTTAAATAATTTCTATGGCTATCTCCTCAAATTCACTGATTCTTCTTTCTTCCCCAGTCTGCTCTTAAATGCATCCAGTGAATTGTTTCAGATTCTTTTTAATTCTAGATTATCCATTTTTCTCTTTTTCAATAATTTTTGTTTCCTTGCTCAGATTTCTTGTCTTTCCATTTGCTAAGAATATACTTTCCTTTAGGTCCTTGAGTATAGTTATAATAGCTACTTAAAAGACCTTGTCTGCAAATTCCAGCAAATTTGGGTCACCTTGGGGTCATGGGGACAGTCTCCATAATTGTCTTTTTTCTTGAGAATGGATCACATTTCCTGCAGGGTTTTTTTGTTGTTGTTGTTTTTTGTTATATAAGCTATTAATATCTTAAATTGTATTGTGGACATTGTGAATGATATTTTGTAAGCACTCTGAGTTCTGTTTTGTTCCTCTGAAGAGTACTGTTTTATTGTTTCAGTAGGCAGGTGACTTAATAAACCCAAACTGAACTGTGTCTCCCTTGCATTGGACAACAATGGAAATCTCTTTTAATTCTTTTGGCTTTACTTGGCTGCATGCAGCTTGGCTCGGGGGTCACTCGTGACTTAGGGAGTGTTTATGCACAGAACTTGGGCTCCCCTTTTTTGGATTTCTCTTTTCCAGATGTCTGCTTTCACTTTTAGCTGTTATGTTGCCTTGATCTCTGTCATGATTCTTCAGTTCAGTAAGACCATGGGAGTTTTAGCGACCTACAGGGTGCAGACCTGGGCCTGCCCATAGGCTAAAAATGACCAAAAGGAGGAACTTATTAAAGTGCTAAGTTTTCTTTTTCCAAGTACTGATCACACTCCAGGATGTCCTGCTTTTGGTCACTCTGGTGACTTGAGTTTATTTTTTTTTTCTTTGAATATTTTGTCCAGAGTTTATAGTTGCTATCTAGCAAAGAGCTACATCAGTAGGAACTACATGGCCATTGTTGGAAGCAGAACTTCCTAGAAACACTGTCTCAGAATGGAAAAAACACATGCTTTGGAATCAGACCCAACCTGGATACAGAACCTGACTCTTCCTCTTAACGTGTGAGCCTTGGGGCCAGGCGCAATGGCTCATGCCTGTAAGCCTAGCACTTTGGGAGGCCAAGGCTGGAGAATCACTTGAGGTCAGGAATTTGAGACCAGCCTGAGTGAGACTCCGTCT
Source organism: Indri indri (assembly GCA_004363605.1). Classification (NCBI taxonomy): domain Eukaryota; kingdom Metazoa; phylum Chordata; class Mammalia; order Primates; family Indriidae; genus Indri; species Indri indri. The sequence goes on along the minus strand of RJWJ010046280.1, from coordinate 5,396 downwards.
CTCCAAAAAATAGAAAAATTAGCCGGACATGGTGGCGCATGCCTGTAGTCCCAGCTACTTGGGAGGCTGAAGCAGAAGGATCACTGGAGCCCAGGAGTTTGAGGTTGCAGTGAGGTATGATGATGCCACTGCACGCTAACCGGGGCAACGACAAAGTGAGACTCTGTCTTAAAAAATAAGTAAATAAATAAATAATGTCTGAGCCTTGGGAGTCTCATCTGTATCGCGAGAAAACCAAATCTACCTTCTATGAGCTGTTGCAGTTGAAGTAAATAAATTAATGTGTGTTAAGCACCTAGCACAGTGCCAATCACCTAAAATGTCCTTACTAATTGTTGACCACTGCTGACTCTGCGGACAGCAGCAATGTTGGCAGAAACCCTGTGTAGCAAGCATCGTTTTACTTTTTACAAATAAGGACACTGGGGTGCCCAGATGTTACAAGGGGCAATAGGAGGGATATGTTTTTAAGAAGAAAACATACCTTATTATTTCCTTTGTACTTCATTGGTTGCTGCGTGTGTGTGTGTGTGTGTGTGTGTGTGTGTGTGTGTGTGTGTGTTGGGGGTGGAGTGTAGGTAGCTAGGTTAATTTCCATATTGAGAATGGGTGGCTCCTCATCACTGAAGAAGCTTACAACAGGGGAGGGTTGCCCTTCTGGTATTCCTACTTGGTAGGCAGAATCATGACCCCCACAGATGTCCATGTCCTAGTCACTAGAATGTGAGAATATGGGATTAGGCTGTGGACCTTGAGATGGAGAGATGATCTGGGATCATGTGGATGAGCCCAGTGTAATCACATGGGTCTTTAAAAGCGGAAGAGGGAGTCAGAGAGATAGAGAAAGATGTGCCAACAGAAGCAGAGGCAGAAGGATGCTCTGTTGCTGGGTTTGAAGATGGAGGAAGGAGCTACAAGCCAAGGCATATGAGCTGTCTCTAGAAGCTAGAGAAAGCAAGGGACTGTATTCTCTCTCAGGGCCTCTAGAAAGGAACGCAGCCTTAACAACACCTTAATTTTAGCTGAGTGAGACCTGTGTCCGACTTCTAACCTCCAGAACTGTAAGGTAATGAACGTGTGTTGTTTTAAATGACTAAGTTTGTGAAAATTGGTTTTGGAAGCAATAGTTACTATTGATGGAAGTTGGTGTAGTGGACAAGTGCATGGACTTTGGAGCCAGACTTCCTGGTTTCAAACCCCTGTGCTGTCATTTTTTAGCTGTGTGACCTTGGGGAAGTTGCTTCACTTCTCTTGACCTCAAATATCTCATCTCTAAAATTGGATCACGGTGGTCTGTAACTCATAGTTTTTTCGTGAGGATTAGATGAAGATTGCATACATGTGAAATGCCCGGAAGCGGATTTTGGCTACGGCCATTTAGGCATCCCTTGCTGGGTATCTCAGAGTGGTGGATTAGAGTGCAGACCTGGGGGAGAGACTGTCTAGCCTCAGATTCAGGCTCCACTCTTAGTAAGTTTGAAGCAAAGTAATTGTCTGTTCCTCCATTTCCTTATCTGGAAAATAGAGGCAGGAGTCCCAAGGTGGTTGCGGGATCAGACCAGATGGTCAGGCCAGAGCTTTTAGCGGGTAAATAACAGATGTGCCATGAGGGGCAGTCATTGTGGTCATTAAGTGGGCTGGGGTATGGGCCTCAAGCCCTACACATCGTGGATCAGTTTATTCTTCAGTTATCTTTTGCATAATATTAAGTACACTGGTTTGGGGAGACAATGGTATCACCCTATAGCTATAACAGCACTTGGTGCCTAGCAGGTACTCAGCAACTGCTGAATGAATGAGTAAGAAAGGAACAGGCCTCAGGCCCTGGCCTGAAGGCGCTCACAGTGAGTGCAGGACAAGGCCTGGAGCCATGCCAGAGTTTTGTGGTTGTCTTTAAAAAGAAACAAAACAAAGAACTACTTCCTGCCAGCTGACCCTAAACCTCTGAGCTCTCTGCCGGGACCTCTCAGCACTGCAGGGGAGCCCAGACTGTGTGCCAGGCCTGGCCTTGCTGTCAGCTCCTAGGCCACTAACTTCTCTCCTTTATAATGGACGCACCTCAGCCTCCCTCCCCTCCCAGGGCAGCTCTGGGAGCCCCCAGCTGTGGAATTCCCTGTCTGAGAGGTCCCAGGCGCCAGTGCCGGTGGGAGGCGGCACTCGCCTGGAGGTCTCCCTGGACTCCCACCTCTCCTGTATTTAGGTACCAGAGTTACTGGGAGTTATTTTTAGTGAATTCCTCTCTGACAGTGTTAGGGTCGAATATAAGGAGGGAAGAATGACTGACTACTCCTCTGGGTCCGTGATTGTGATAAGACTTTCTCTTCTTCCCTGTCCCAGGCCTGATCTCCTGACCAGAGGAGAGTAAAATGCCTCTTGCGATGGCTGTGCCTGTCAGTTACATGGAGCTTCGTGCAAGGATTTTCCGAGCCTGCTGGATTTACGTGATATTTGGCCATCTGGGGATTAACGCTGGTGAAAGCATGCACTGGAATTACACATGCCCGGCACACTCCAGGATGCTGACAGTGGTTTTGAGGAAGGCCCTGGCTGAGTGCCTCGTGGATTCTTACAGCCTGTTGCCCGTGGGGGACAGAGGTCCGCAGCCACCTGCGAGGGCTGAGGTCTCTGGTTGGGTCTCTGCCAGCTCCCTTTGGGGCATCCTGTGAACGTGAGTCCTCTGTCTCCTGCTTATGAAGCGTCTCATGCATGTTCTGTCCAGTGCTTCCTGGGCTTTCGGAGAGGCTGTCCTGGCTGGTGGTTGAGGGTTTGCTGGGGCGTGGCTGGTTGTCAAAGGAGCTGGTATTTAGTGAGCTCCTTCTGCATGTCTGGCATGGTGCTGGTGCCTGGGGGAGACAGATGGAAAGGGAAAGGTCCTTCCTGGGAGCTGCCACTCTTCCTTGTGCTGACATGTGTCATAGCACCTTTCATGGATTTTCCTGGTTCATGTATCTGTCCCCATCTACCCGACTGTAAGTGCCTTGAGGGCTCAGGCCTTTGCAGCGTGGCTCTATGTCTCTAAGACCTCATGTGGTGCCTGACATGCAGTCTGTCATGCTGCAGAAACGGTGGATTAAGACAGGAGGGTTAATGAATTAAGACACTGGGGAAGTGTTAATTCAGTAGGGAAGATATGCACGGGGGGATAATTTCTTGGCTCTGTGCTTAGAGCTAGGAGCCACATAAGACCATGCAGTTGGGACCGTGAGGCTTGTTATGTCAGCAGGTGCCCATGGAGCCAGGCAGGCCTGGGTTTGAATCCTTAACATGTACACACCACAGGACTCTGTGCAGGTGACTGCTGGGTTCCTTTCCCTTCCATATTCAAGCAAGGTGAAGTAAGTGCTATCACACTTAGCAGGACTGGTGTTGAAGATCAACAAGCAGACATCGAGGTGCTGAACACGTAGCAGACACTTAGCACATGGCAGGTGCATGGCAGGGGCGATGTTGGCTGGGGGCGGCCTCTGTGGCCAGTGGGCATTTCTTGGCACTTAACAATCTATCTGTGCAGAGCCTGGTAGGCAGTGCTGGACTTTAGCCTGGGCACTGCTGGTTGGCATGGACAGTTGATTAAAGGTCACAGTCCCTGGAACCCGTGGGAAGGCCGAGGGATGAGCAGCGGCAGGTGAGGGGAAGGAGCCTCGTGCCACCTGGAGGAGGGAGGGAGCAGCCGGTTGGCCACAGAGGCCTGTTCTGGTTCTGCAGCTGATAAAAAAAAAGGTCCGGTCTCTCAGGTCCAGACTTGGTGGCTTGGGAGGCTGCTAACCCCAAGGGACATTTGCCTTAGCACTGAGCTCCCCAAAGGACCGTTGCAGCTCAAACAGCAAGTGGCCCATGGCTCAGGTTGCGTGGGGCCGCCTGGCATTTGGCTGCCAAGACCGTGCCTGGAGCGGGGTCTTGGGTCTGATTTCTGTTGGGTTGCTAGTTCTGCTCATGCCCGACAGCACTTTCCTGACCTGATGTGGATAACACCCCTCTGGGTGTTACACGCTGTTCTCATCCGCAGCTCCTAGAAGTATTATAATTTTATATTCATTTGTGCACGTTGTTTGATTTCGTGTCCTTCTCCTGCATAGACAGTAATCTCTTTGAGGTCAGGAAACACATTTGTCTTGCTCACAGGCTAGACACATAGTAGGCACTTTATTTGTTGCATCATAGTTGCCCTGATCAAATGGTGACTCTCAGTGGTTTTTTTCATCTTCCCTGACAAGCACGGACAGACAAAAGGGAAGCACGCTCCTTTTGAGCATATGTATAACTTTGCCCAGGAATCCTACTAGGTGGGCAATGGCCGAGGCTCTGAGGGGTCAGGTAACTTGCCCAAGATTATTTGTTCAGGAGAAGGCAGAACAGGAGCTGAGAACCACTTGGCCTTTTACACTGAAGGAGGCCACTTCAGCTGAGGGAGAGACTCCTCCTTGTCTCCAGAAGGGGTGTGTGAGGGGTGCTGCTGCAGGCGCCACGCTGTGCTCGCCATTCGGCGCCCAAGCAGGGGCAGGCAGGGAGGGCTGGAGAGGTTCTCAGGGCTGGGAGATTTGGCTGGGCTCACTGGGTGAGCAGAGCTGCCCTGGGACAGGAGGGCCCAGTGAGGGGTACAGAGGCACCACGCTGCCCTCACTGGTGCCTTCCCAGGCCTCTCCCACCTCTTCTTGCCAACCACCTCCCCCGCCCCCGCAGGGTGGCAGCTGCGCCTCACTTATCACATGCCCCACAGCTCTGTTTTTTCTCCTTTTTATCAGCTGCTCCCTAGAACAACCCCATTGTGGTGGCCCAGGTTATCTCCTGCTCCTGGCGGGAGGGCCAGGGTGGGCTCTGCACCCATGACACAGAGCGGTTATGGTGAGAAATAAGACTCCTTCCTGCCTGCCTGTGTCGGTGAGGAGGCGGCACCCTGTGGGCAGCGACGTAGTAATTGTCACCGATTAGTAAGACATGCTCTGTGCAGACACCTGGCGAATTGTTTCATTCAAACCTCAAAACAGAGCTATGGGGTGGGCACTATTGTTATCTGTTTTGTTGTTGAGGTAACTGGAGCACAGAGAAGGAAAGCAAGTACCCCCAGGGAACACAGGAAAGGATTTGAACATAGTTTGGTCTGACTCCAAAACCACTGGACAGCGTTGCCTGGAGCTGAGAGAAGCAACTTCTCCCTTGTTGGCCCCCAGCACCTCTGTGACCTTGGGCAAACCACTTCTCTTCTCTAGGCCTTAGTACATTCATTCATCGAGAGACTCTCTAATCTCTCCTCTAAGCTGGGACACTTAAGAGTCAAAGGGGCACTGTGGCACTTACTTTGGGTGACAGGTGTAAATCAGGATGTGTCTGCACAAACCAGAACCAGAGGTCTCCGAATTCATCACTCAGATTGTCGGTTCAGGTGCAGGTGCTGCTGG
>RJWJ010046279.1:0-11425 GCA_004363605.1 Indri indri | reverse complement strand
CCTGTTGGTGGACTCTTTTCCATCTTCTTCTTCACGTGAACTTTTGTGCCTTCGCATGAGTTGAGATGTGAACTTTCAGGTTATTTGACTGAACAAACTTTCTGTTGCAGCCTTCATAGGGGCACACGAAACGCTTCTCCCCGGTGTGGATGCGCACGTGTGTACGCAAATTGAAATCCAGGGAAAAGCGCTTTCCGCACCCTTCGAAAGTGCACTGGAACGGCTTCTCTCCGGTATGAACCAGCAGATGTCTCTTCAGTTTGGAGCTCTCAGCGAACGCCTTCCCGCATTCCGCACACACGTGGTCTCGGGGAGCATGAACGACGAGGTGCTTTCTCAGGGCATCTTCGTCCCTCAACCTTCGCGAGCATCCACTCTCAGGACAAGCGATGCTCTGTGGAGAATCTTTACCTTTTTTGGGCTTCTTTCTAGCAAATTCTGCGAGCTGTTTAGGATCTGATAAGTCAACGCCACGTATTCCTTCGGGTGGAAGCTTCTTGCCTGTCATGTATTCAGAATACCCAAGCGAATTCTCTTCATCGGTCTCTTGGGCAACATCTTGTGTAGCCCCCTGTTTCGTGCACTCTAAGGAACACTGCGGAAAGGAGCTTGCTTCAAGAATCTGTTGCGGAGGCTCTTGGTCTGGTCCTTCCTTCAGGTATTCTAGGGACTTAAAAAGTGAGTCCTCTTCCAGGAGGGGTTCACAAAAGTCACCTCCCAGGCATTCTGCGTGACGGTCGGAGAAGACATCCTCTTCAAGAGCTGGAAGGCTAGTCTCAGAAGACATGTTGTCATCGTGCAAGGCCCATGCTGCGCCGAGAGGTTCCATTTCTGCCTGCTGGGCTTGGCTGGGCTTGGCTTGCCTTGGTTTACTCCTACTGAGGGCTTTTTTACCCACGCCTTTCCCGCCGCTTGTCTTTGCCCTTTTGTTCAGTGGCTGGCTCAAGTCGTCTTGCCTGCTTTCTCCTTGAAGGTTTGCACCAGGATGTATCAAATACTTCCAGATAGTAGTGATCCGAATAAGTCGTCTTTACCAAACACCTGCTTCTAGATCGTAAGTTCTGTGAGGGTCAAGGTCTCATCTGTTTTGTTCACCACACGTCCCAGCCCTTAGTACCTTTGTCCGTGCCACCGCGGTGCGCCCGCGTGCCTGCTACCTCGCTTCTTCCCCAGCACGCAGAGCAGCTGCGTGGCCCGCGCCCCTCGGCAGGTGGCTCCACTCCGCCCGGCGCCACGCCCCGGGCCCACCCCTGTTTGTATTATTTAAAGCTAACCCGTTCACTTGTGTACTAGGTCTTATACCATTATCTTCCCACTCGAGGATAACATTTCAAGGTTAAAAGGAAAAGTTCACGTAAATGAAATGACTTGCTTACAAACTAATGTCACATACATTATTGCATCTCACCCTCACAAAAATTCTTTGAGGCAGGAATTATTATTATTCCCATTTTATAAGAAAACGAGAGTGAAAAGAAGTGATTTGTTCCATTGTTGCTCAGGAATTTTGTTAATGGTAAGGGTGGGATTAAAATATAGGCCAAGAATAATAATGGAAAAATTGTTTTTATCTTTAATTTACAGGAGTACTAGGTACAAATCTATGCAAACAAGTTTGAAAACATCATGGAGATGAACTGTTTCTTAGAAAAATATAAGTGATCAAAATTGACTCGAGAGAATTTAGAAAACCTCATTGGTCATGGAATCAGTCCTCTAAATCAGAGGTTGACAAGTATTTTCTGTAAAAGGCCAGGTAGTAAAGTTTTTAGGTTATATGGACCACCGATGGTCTCTGTTGCATGTTCTTCTACTTGTTATATATATTTTTATTTTTTTCACGTTCTTTTAAAAATATAGAAACCATTCTTACTTAACTCAGGGGCAGTACAAAAACAGAACTGCAGGCTGGATTTTGCTCATAGGCTGTAGTTTGCTAATCCCTGTTCTAGTTCTACCTACCAGTTTACAAGTAATATAGAAAATGAGAAACATGTTCAATGGCACCACAGGGATGCAATCAACAACACAAAATGAGGGAAACTCTGGCCAGGCATGGTGGCTTTTGCCTACAATCCTAGCACTTTGGGAGGCTGAGGCAGGAGGATCATTTGAGGCCAGGAGTTGAAGTCCGGCCCAAGCAACGTAGTGAGACAACCCCCACCGCCGCAAAAACAGAAAATGTAGAAAAATCGGCTAGGTGTGGCGGCACACTCCTATAGTCCCAGCTTCTTGGAGAGGCCGTGAAGCAGAAGGTTCACCTGAGCCCAGGGAATCGAGGTTGCAGTGAGCTGATGTTGCCACTGCACTCTACCTGGGGCTACAGAGTGAAACTCTGTCTTGTCGACAAAAAAGAAGCTAAACTCTGTAAAATAATTTAAAGAGGTTTATTCCGAGCTAAATCTGTGGGCCACGGCCCAGAGCCACGCCCAAGAATCCTTGAGCAAGTTTACTCTCTATGGCTGGGTTACAGTTTGGTTTTATACATTTCAGGGAGACAGGAATTACACGTAAAGTTGTAAATCAATACATGGAAGGTGTACATTGGTTTGGCCCCGAAAAGGTGGGACATCTCAAAGTGGGGGCTTATAGGTTATAGCTGGGTTTAAAGACTCTTTGATCTGTAATTGGCTAAAGAAATGAAGCTTTGTCTAAAGGCTTGGAATGTTTTAAGCTAAGATAAGGAAGCCTGTTAATCAGAGACAAGCCAGGAGCCATATACCCAGACTCAAGTGATTTGTTATACAATCGAGGACCTGCAGGTTTGTCTTGCGTAGCCTTAGGCCTGTTAATGAGTCGCAAAGGATATCTACAAGAAGGGAGGGGGCATGATGAGGCATATCTGACCTCTCTTCTCGTGGCCAGCAACTCAGCTTTAGGGTATCTCCTTGGCCAAGAGGGTACCCATTCAGTCAGCTGGGGGAGAGCTTAAGATTTCATTTTAGTTCACAGTCCCAAAGGCAAAATAAAAGTGTGCACATTGCTATGAAGGTATTGCTCCTCTTAGCCGTCCTAGTGGACAGAGCCAGGGATTGTATGTGGATCTCATAGGCGCTCAGAAACCACGTGACAGGCCACTAATTGCTTCCACATGGACAGCCTCCTCCCTCTGGTCAGGCTCAGACACCCTGCTCTGAACCACCGCGGCTCCCCTTACCCCTAGTCCAGAAACCTACCTTTCTTTGCCATTTTTAATGCCTTTTTAATTTATTTATCCTGGAAGGAAAAGGAAAAGTAGGAAAGGGAAGGGGAGGGAAGGGTGGAGAAGGAAAAGGAAAATAGACAAAGGAAAGATGAGAAGGAAAGGGAAGAGGAAATGGAAGAGTAAAACGAAGTAGAAGGGGAAGAGATCCACTGAATTCTTACTTATTGTACTTTTTTGTCCTAGAATTTCTATTTAGTCCTTTTTCTCAAATGTAGTATGTGCCTTTTTAAATGTTTATTATGGAAAATGTCTAGCATATACAAGCAAAGAAAATAGTATAAGCTGGTCACTGTGGCTCATGCCTGTAATCCCAGGCTTTTGGAAGGCCAAGGCTGGAGGACTGTTTGAGGCCAGGAGTTCAAGATCAGCCTCGGCAACATAGGGAGACTTCATCTCTACAAAAAATAAAACAGATTAGCCAGGCGTGATGATGCATGCCTGCAGTCTCAGCTACTAGGGAGGCTGAGGCAGGAGGATCATTTGAGCCCAGGAGTTTGAGGATGCTGTGAGCTACGATGACGCCACTATACTCTAGCCTGGACAACACAGCAAGACCCTGTCTCAAGAAAGAAAAAAATAATAAGGGAAACTCTAATTTACAAGCAGTACTGTGGATGGTTTATTGTAAAAACTTCAACATCTCTTCAGTCCTGACTTTGTGAATAAATTACAAGGGCAGAGAGAGAGAGAGAGAGAGGGAGAGAGAGAAAGGGGGGGAGCAAGAGAGAGCACCTATAATTAAAATGGATTTAAGAAATGTATAAATTGCAAGATATGGACATTATTTGGATCCTGATTCACAAAAAACACTTAAAAATTTGATTTTGAGAGAATCTGGATAATTTGTATATTGATGAGATACTTAATGATGTTAAAGAATTAATGGGGATTTTGGGTATGATAAGGGCTTGTCTAGATAAAAATCCTGCTGGGATTTTGATGGGAATTGCAATTAATCTGTAAATCAATTTCAGGAGGACTAGCATCTTAACACTATTGAAGTTTACAAACGATGAATGTAGAATATATCTCTCTAGTTAAATCTTTCATTTCTTTCAGCAATATTTTATAGTTTTCAGCAGCATATATAACATACATATATATATATATATATTAGTGTTAGATTTATGCCTAAGTACTTCATTTTATCTCAGCACTATTGTAAATGGTATTTTTTTCAATTTTGGATTCCAACTGCTCATTGCTGGTATACAGGAATATGACTGGCTTTTACATATTGATCTTTTATCTTGCAGTCTTGCTAAATTCATTCATTAGTTCTAGGAGCTTTTTTGTAAAGCTCCTAGATTCATTGAGATTTTTCTGCATGAACAATCACGTTGTCTGTGAATAGGGACAATTTTGTTTTTTCTTTCCCAATCTAGATGCTGTTACCGAGGCTGCGTCAGAAGAATGAGGACAAGTGGTTTGAGGAGAAGGAGAGAGGAGTTTATTGATTTGCCGGAAAATGAGGACGCTGTCAGACTCCTGTCTCAAAGTACCAGCATCCTGCTTCTGAGCAGAAGTACAGAACTTTTCAAGGTTCTGATTAATCCCATAGTCCCATCTTTGGCTAAAACGATCTTGTGACCTCCACCCGAATTAATCCCATCTTCTGTGGCACAAAGAACCAAGGCTACTCACCTGCCCCTCCTGACCACTTGGCCTGAGGCAGGGATGAAGGTCCTAGTTCTCCAAAAGGAGTGGGGGATGTTTTGGAGAGACATAAAACATTTTTGCCATTTTTTTCAAGCCATTTCTTCTGTCACGTATTCCATCCCCGTCAATATCCCCATATCTATGGGAGGAGGGTAACTACTCTGTTACAATGCCTCTTATGTCCTTTTTATCTTTTTGCACTTCATAGAACTTTCAATATGACCCTGAATACAAGTGGTGAGAGAGGATACCCTTGCTGTGTTCTTAATCTAATAAGTATGATGTTAGTTGTTTTCAAATGTTGAACCAGCCTTGCTATCCCAGAATGAACCCAGGTTGGTCATGATATATTATCCTTGTCATATATTCCTAGATTTGATTTGCTAATATTTCGTTGAGGATTGTTATGCATATGTTTGAAAAAGATCGTGGTGTGTAGTTTTCTTTTCTTGTAATGTCAGTGTCTTCTAAGGAATTGGTCCATTTCATCTAACTTGTTTAATTATAGGCATAGAATTGTTTGTAGTAATCCCTGTGACATTGTGAAATATATATTTGGTCTTCCACCTTGTTTCCTGGCATACAATTCCTACAATCCTTAGGATCTCCAAAGTGATACCTTTTGTATGCTAGTGAGTTGACTGAAAGCTGTCAGCCCCTATGTAGCTTCTGGATGGGACCGGTCACTGGAAAGACCAAGGCACGATCAGAGGGTTTGGACTTTCAGCACCACCCGCCCACCACCCCCCCACCCCCACCCCGACCTCCAGGGAAGGGAGAGAGGCTGCAGGTTAAGTTGATCGCCAATGGCCAATGGTTTAACAATCATGCCTATGTAATGAAGCCTCCATGAAAACCCAAAAAAGGACAGAGCTTGGAGAGCTTCTCGATAGCTGAACTCAGGGAGGTTGCTGGAGGGTGGTGTGCCCAGGTAGGGCATGGGAAGTTACATACCCCTTCTCCTGTATCTCACCCTACGCATCTCTTCATCTATATCCTTTGTAATATTCTTTTCTTCTTCTTCTTTTTTTTTCTTTTTTTTGAGACAAGTTCTCACTCTGTTGCTGGGGCTCAAATGCAGTAGTGTCATAATAGCTCACTGCAACCTCAAACTCCTGTGCTCAAGTGATCTTCCTGCCCAACCAAAGAATATCACAGGTGGACGCCACCTGTGATATTCTTTATAATTGAAGACTGAACTCTGACATTTTTCTTTTGCCCAAATTCCTTTCTAAGAGGCCTGGTGAGTCATGCCTACAAATGATAAAATCTCTGTACACGTGTTTTATTAACCTGATAGAATGTGGTTCACTTCCCAGCATGGTTCTGGTGTAGCATCACATGAGAGATAGAAAACCCCCTTATCATAACTCAAGCATCTTAGCAGACCCCTATTTTAACTCAAACGTTCCTTTCCACTGACTCCAGGTCTTTAGACAAAGCTTAACTCTTTCAACCAATTGTCAAGTAAAGAATCCCTAAAATCCACCTATGTTTTGTAAGTTCCTGCTTCAGGATGTCTTGCCTTTTCGGCCAATTCAATGTATACCTCCCACGTATTGATTTATGACTTTACCTGTAACTCTTGTCCCCATGGATGTATACAACCCAACTGTAATCTGGCCTCCTCGGGTGCATTTTCTCAAGACCTCTTGAGAACCTGGACCCTAGGCCACAGTCGCACACATTCGGTTCAGAATAAACCTCTTTAAATTATTTTAGAGTTTGGATTTTTCCGTCAACATAATAAACCAATAAATGTGTTGCCCTGAGTTCCGTGAGCCATTCTATTAAATAGCAAATTAATCAAACCCAAGGAGGGGGTTGTGGGTACTCCGATTTGTAGCTGGTTGGTCAGAAGCACAGGTAAAACAACCTAAGGTTTGCCATCCGCATTGGAAGGGGTGGGGGTGCTGTCTTGGAGACTCAGTATTAGATCACATAGGATCTAATAACATCTCCAGGTAGTTTCGGAATTGAATTGGAGAATACTCAGCTGGTGTCAGAGGCAGAATTGTTTGCTTACATCTTCTTCTTCTTCTTTTTTTTTTTTTTTTTTGTACTTAAAGCATTTTCTTTATTTCGGACGATTTCCTGAGGGTACACTCCCGTAAGCGCCATCCATAAGCCACAGGGAACACACTCACTCCTTTAAACCCACACTGGCTCGGTCCTCATCCTCCAGCCCCTCATAACGCGGCCCGCCCCATTCTCGCAATCCTCTCGGTTCGTCTGTATCTCCTCCCCGCCCCCCAACTGCCCTCCCAGCCCCCAAGTGCTGCTCCACCTCCCTCCGCGCCCACCTCCAGACTCCCCACACCCGCTACGCCTTCCAGCAGTGGAGACAGAATACCTTGGGTCTCACTGCCCAGCACTGGACCGCAGGGCAGAAACGCTGAACAGGTCTGCTTACTTCTTGACGGGGAGAAATCCCCACAGATTTAGTCGCAGAACTCTTCTGTGTTGATTGCTGTTCAGGTAGAGAATAGAAAAAACACTTTGAGTGTGTTTTTTCCACTCAATCTCTTATTATCATTTTAATTTCTGTGCAATCGGTAGAGATTTCCTTCGTTTTTGATGATGGTAACTTGAGCCTTCTGTCTTTTTTTGGCTTGGTCAGACTGGCTTCAAGTTTATCAATTGAATTAATCTTTTCGAAGAAACACCTTTTGGTTTCATTGATTTTTTTCTGTCTTTTACTGTTCTTAATTTCATTCTTCCTTCTGCTTACTTCAGGTTTAATTCTCTTCTGCCCTTTTTTCCCTTTAATTTCTTAATCTGAAGGCTCAGTTTACCAATTTAAAATCTTTCTTCTTTTCTAATATAAGAATTTAATGCTATAATTTTCTTTCTAAGCACTGTTACAGCTGCATCTTACAAATTTTGATATGTTTTATTTTTATTTAGTTCAAAATATTTTTAAATTTCCTTTGACACTTGTTCTTTGATTCGTGGGTTTTTGAGAAGTGTGTTGTTTATTTATTTATTTTTTTTAATTTTTTGAGACAGAGTCTCGCTCTGTTGTCTGGGCTAGAGTGCCGTGGCCTCAGCCTAGCTCACAGCAACCTCAAACTCCTGGGCTCAAGTGATCCTCCTGCCTCGGCCTCCTGAGTAGCTGGGACTACGGATGCATGCCACCACACCAGGCTGATTTTTTCTATGTATTTTTAGTTGTACAGCTAATTTCTTTCTATTTTTAGTAGAGACGGGGTCTCGCTGGTCTCGAACCCCTGACCTTGAGCGATCCTCCCGCCTCGGCCTCCCAGAGTGCTAGGATTACAGGCATGAGCCACTGCGCCCGGCCAGAAGTGTGTTGTTTAATTTCCGAATATTTGGGAATTTTTCAATATGTCATTGTTACCCATTTAATTCCCTTATGGTTTGAGAACATATTTTGTGTTATTTATATTCTTTTAAATTTGTTAAAGTTGGTTTTATGATTTAGAATATAGTCTATGTTGGGTGAATGATACAAGTACACTTGAAAAGAACGTCTCTTCTACTGTTGTTGAGTGGCATGTTCTATAAATATCGGCTAGGTCAAGTTGGTCGATAGAGCGTGTAGTTCACGTCATATATATACATATATATATATGTATTTTTTGAGACAGAGTCTCCCTCTGTCACGCTGGCTAGAGTACAGTGGCGTCATCATTGATCACTGCACCTTCAAACTCCTGGGCTCAAGCAATCCTCCTGCCTCAGCCTCCAAGGGATTACTTCTTAATTTAATTTTTAGATCGTACGTATGTGGAAATACAATTAATTTTTGTATACTGAGTTTGTATGCTACAACCTTGCTAAACTTTTTTTTAGTTCTAATATTTTTTGGAGATTCTTTAAGATTTTGTGATATAGAAGATCACATCTTTGGCAAATAGATATAGTTTTACATCTTCCTTTCATTTCTAGATGCCTTTTATCTCTTTTTCTTGCCAGCTGTCCTTGCTCAACGTACAATATTGAATAGAAGGTACCCTTGTCTTGGTCCTGATAGTAGGGGGAAAGCACTCAGTCTTTTAAGTAATATGTTAGTTGTGACATTTTCATAAATGCTCTTCTTCAGGTTAAGTTCCCTTCTATTCCTAGGTTTTTGAGTGTTTTTATCATGAAAGCATGTTGGATTTTGTTAAATGTGTATTCTGCATCTATTAAGATGAACGTGTTTTGTCCTTTATTTTATTGATTATATGTATTACATTGATTTTTAGATATTAACCAAACTTTCGTTCCTTAAGTAAGTCACAGTTGGTCGTGGGATATAATCCTTTTTATATATCGCTGAATCTTATTTGCTGGTATCTTGCTGAAGATCGTTGTGTCTACATTTATCAGCAGTACTGGTCTGTAATTTTCTTTTCCTTTGATTTCTTTGTCTGGTTCTGATGTCATGGTAGTATTGTCCTCATAGGATGAGTTGTGAAGTGATCGTTTCTATTCTAGTTTTTTAAAGTGTTTGTGAAGGATTGGTATTAATTCTTCTTTAAAGATTCTTTTTTAAAAATATGAAAATAAATTCACCAGTGAAGCCTCCTGGGCCTGTGATTTTCTTTTTCTTTATTTCTTTTTTTTAAAAGAGATATGGTCTCACTGTGTCACCCGGGCTGAAGTACAGTGGCCTGATCATAGCTCAGTGGAACCCCAAACTCCTGGGCTCAAGGGTTCTCCTGCCTCAGCCTCCCTAGTAACTAGGACTACAGGCGTGTGCCACCATGCCTAGCTAATTTTTTTATTTTTTGTAGAGACAGGGTCTCACTATGTTGCCCAGGCTGGTCTCAAACTCCTGGCCTCAGGTGGTACTCCTACCTCGGCCTCTCAAAGGGCTGGGATTACAGGCTTGAGCCACCATGCCCAGCTGATCCTTTTTATCTCTATAAGGTGAGAAACAACGTACCTTCTTTCATTCCTGATTTTAGTAATTTGAGTCTTCTCTCCTTTTATTTTCTTGGTCAATTTAGCTAGAGGTTTGTCAATTTTGTTGATTTTTAAAGAACTTCTATTGTTTTTCTCTATTTTTTCATTGTATTTCTATGTATTCTATTTCGTTAATTTCCACTGTAATATTTATTATTTCCTTCCGTCTGCTTGCTTAAGGTGTAGTTTGCTGTTCTTTTCCAGTGTCTTAAGGTTGAAGGTTAGGTTACTGGTTTGAGATCTTTCTTCTTTTTTCACGTAGGCATTTATAGCTATAAGTTTCCGTTTTAGTACTTGTTCATCTGCATCCCGTAAGTTTTGGTGTTGTGTCTTTCTTTTCTTCATGTAAAAGTAGTTTCCTATTTCCCTTGTGAATTTTTCTTTTTCTTTGAACAATTGCTTATCTAGGGATGTGTTGTTTAATTACCACTGATTTTTTAATTTCCCAAATTTCATTCTGTTATTGAGTTCTAATTCCATTCCATTTTTGGAAAATATGTTTTATGTGATTTCAGTTGTTTTAATTTATTGAGGCTTGTTTTATTGTCTAGCATATGGTTTATCCTGGAGAATATTCCATGTGTACTTAAGAAGCATGGCTTTTGTGCTCTGTGTTTTGTAGATGTCTGTTAAATATGGTTGGTTCATAGCGTGGTTTAAAATCTTGTATCGTCTGTTGATCCTGTGCCTAGTTTTTCTATTCATAATTTAAAGTGGGATGTTGAAGTATTCTTCTTCCTTCATTTATGTTTCCTTTCATTTTGTAATATTTTCACTGGGTAGAAAATCCCCAGGTTTTTTTTTTTTTTTCTGTTAGCACAATGAAGATGTTGTTGCTGCATTGTGTTCTGACTTGTGTCTTTTTGAGAAATCTGTTTTCGTCCTCTTTATTTCTCCATATGTTATGCGTCTTTTCTCTGGTTATTGTCAAGATGTTTTCCTTATCGCTGATTTTCATATTTTAATTATGATATGGCTTGATGTAGTTTCCTTTAAATTTCTTATGCTTGGAGTTCCTTGAGACTTTTGGATTTGTGAATGTATAGTTTTGATCAAATTTGAGGCCAGGCACAGTGGCTCACACCTGTCATCCTAGCACTTTAGGAGGCCAAGGCTGGAGGATCACCTGAGCCCAGGAGTTTGAGGCTGCAGTGAGCTATGATGAAACCACTGCACTCCAGCCTGGGTGACAGAGCAAGGCCCTGTCTCAAAAACAGAATGTTCCTGGATCATTGTGTGCATTTTCTGCTCCAGACATGGAATCAACATTTCTCCAGTGAGTCCTGATAACTTTATACTGCCATTGAGTGGATCATAGCTTCTAGGCCTTTTCAGTGCTCAGAGTTCAGAAATACATGTACATATGTATGTAGATAGATAGAGCTATAGATATGCACACAGATGTGCACAAAGATAGATGTAGATATGGCTATAGATATATAAATAGGATACGTATATTTTTAAGAGAAAATGCATCACAAATTAATACTGATATTTCCAAGTTAAATAAATTTTTACTTGAGTTCTTTGATTTTATATTTGGATCTCTTTTCTCTTACACTGAAAATCTGAGGATTCCCAACATCACAACATAATTACATATTTTCTTTATCCTGTTATCCTACTATTAGTTTTGGTATTGTTACT
>RJWJ010046278.1:0-11428 GCA_004363605.1 Indri indri | reverse complement strand
TCTTGTTGATTTTCCTGAGTTCTAAGTAGATTCTAGTTATCAGCCCTTTATCAGATTTGTAGCATGCAAAAATTTTCTCCCATTCTGTAGGTTGTCTGTTTGCTCTTGTGACAATTTCCTTGGCTGTGCAGAAGCTTTTTAATTTGATCAGGTCCCATTTATTTATTTTGGTTGTTGCTGTGATTGCCTTTGGGGTCTTGGGCATCTACCCCAAAGTACAAAAATCGCTCTGTGAAAAAGACACCTGCACCTGAATGTTTATAGCAGCGCAATTCACAATTGCAAAGGTGTGGAAACAGCCCAAGTGTCCATCAATATATGAGTGGATTAGTAAAATGTGGTATATGTATACCATGGAGTACTATTCAGCTTTAAGAAACAATGGTGATATAGCACCTCTTGTATACTCCTGGATAGGGTTGGAACGCATTCTACTAAGCAAAGTATCCCAAGAATGGAAAAACAAGCACCACATGTACTCACCATCAAATTGGTAGTAACTGAACAATACATAAGTGTACATATAAGAATGGCATCTATTGGATGTCGGGTAGGGAGGGGGGAAGGGGGAGGGGCGAGGGGGAGGAGGGGATGGATATATGCATACACAAAGAGTGCAATGCGCACCCTCTGAGAGATGGACACGCTTGGGACTGGGACTTGGGGGGAAGGGGGGGCAAGGGCAACATACGTAACCTAAACATCTGTACCCCTATAATAACAAACAATAAAACAAAACAAAACAAAAAAAGAAACATTGAGGCTAAAATGTGAAGACCCTCCTAAATATAGACATTTCCAGTAGAGAAAAGAAAGGATTGGAAGAGTCAATAATTGAAGAGATAATGACGGAACTTTTCTAAAGAATTAATGACCTGAGTCCTCATATCACAAGCTATATTAAATCTAGAGCTGGATAAATAAAAACAAACTATATCGGAACACATAATATTAAAATAAAATATTCAGGACAAAAAAGAAACTTTAGAAGCCATTTAGAAAAAAACCCACATTAATTGGGAGAGAATAAATAGGTTAATAAGACTGACAACTGAGGTCTCATCAATGACAGTAAATGGACATTACAACAACAGAATATTTTAAAAGAGTTTCAGAAAAGTGACTGTCAACTAGGAGTCTGTAACCATCTAATCTATTATTCAAAAATGAGTGTGGAAAAAAGCATGATCAGGCTTTTAACACATAGACACTACTGAAACTAGAAGGGTTGTACATCAGAAAAAGGGATATTGAACCCATAATGAAAAATAAATGGATTCATGAACGAACAGTGAGCAAAGCAATTATATAAATGTACTTTTGAATCCTAGCGAGTATTCATTTAATGAAAAAATGATAATAATAACAGTGACTAATGAAAGGTATGGTCCTGTCAGTAAAAACCTGGAAGAAGCTAAAAGCCAAATGACAATAACATGGGAGATTAGTATTTAGAACTTGCTAGTAAGTGGCCTAAGATGCTTGTTTAGGAAAAGACTGGAAATGTTGATAACATTTAGACATTTAAAATTAATTATGCTAAAGCAGTACTAATATAACCCATGCTGGGATTCATCCTGCCTCTCTGCTTGCTTTAGCTTCAACAGCATTTCCCACTAACTTTCCACCAGTTAAAAACTACTCCAAAGACAAATAACCCAAAAACTATTGTGGATGTTAGATCCTAAAGCACAGCAACAATATCAAGTGATATTATTAAAATTTAAATGAATAATTATTCTAAAAATGTTTCTATGGTGCACACTAAGCCAGAGGCTAGACCAAGAGAATAAAATTACAAATTAAACTATTCCAATTGAAATGTACATTTTCCTATGGATGATGCTATCATCCTTCACACAATGCAGGCAAATAAAATCCTAGGAGAGATTAATTATGTTAACAGGGTTTCAGGATGAGAGACAATATAATATGATGAAAGAGGAAGAAACAGGGGAAGTTACAACACCAGATATACAGATGTATGTGTGTGTGCATACATGCATGTACTCACACATGTACAGATTTGTCTATGTACCTTTACGTTTGTGTTTTTGTTTGACTGTGTGTCTGTGAAGATCAAAGGTAATTATTTATTCATTCAACAAATATTTATTTATCACTTATTCTAATTGATGCATTCTGCTACATGCTGGCTCTACAATGTTGAGCAAGATAAACATGGCCTTTACCATCTGAGATGACAGAATATAATTAGACATATGTCCCAAGGTGAGGAAAAAGGAACTGAGACTTGCTGTGTTTGAGCACTTTATGATAACTCCTTTGGTCACAATAACAAAACAGAATATGATAACAGAAATCAACTTTTTTAGTTTGATGATACTAACTCCTGACTCCAAAGTGTCACTGTAAGGAAAAGATCATTAATAATAAGGGATATTAAAAATAACAGAAGTACACATTCTTATCTAAGAGGCAAACTTTTTCTGGAATAAAAGAAATCATACAACCATATTGTGCAGCCTAGAAAGTTTACCCTGTCGATTTGGATGTGTTTTGGAACAGCAGAAGACTTGGAGGAAACTAGAAAGACAACACCAACCATCTATATAGGTAAATAAATACTTCATAACTCAAAAAGGAATAAGGAAAATCTCTTAAAAATTTTATATCTGTAGAAGGACCAAAAACTCACAATTGTTTGGTGTGGGAAACTAAATGCTTATTGGATTATTGTACAGAGACATCTACCTTTCAGGGAATGGAGGGGGACATACTTAAAACTGACTTTGTAATACTGAGAGGCTATGGAAGATGTAGAATTTTTGTTTCTTTATGATGCTTTTTTAGCAAATTCTTCTCAAGTGACCTGGGTAAGCATTTACTCAGTTGTCCATCAGCATACATATTGAGTGACTGATTGTAGAGTTTCCAATCAAAGAATTAAACTTCCCCTTTGTGTTCCCCAAAATAAAGAACACAAAAAGATCCTGTTTATGAGTTAGCTCCTTAACTTTTTACCAATCATTTCTTACTTTGTTTCCCAAAAATAAACTCCCAAAATACATTAAATAAACTGAAGGAAAGAAGAAATTTATATATTTAGACAAATACTCACTAGTTACTAGATTGGCAAACACTAACAGGTTGTTTTGCGGCGCCGTACTTTACCAACAGTGACTTCTCAATCATAGCAATGAATTGTCAATTATCAATTTGTTCATCTTGATTTTTAACACACGCTTATTATAAGAAATATTTGCTAATTTACTTACCTGCTAGTATCTGCTTGGCTGCCACTTTCTGATCTGGTTCTAAATGAGAGTAAAAAAATAAGGTTTCCAATTTAATACTAAAAAAAGTGCCTCCAAATAAATAATGAATATCATATCACTTTATAACCTGCATTAATTCTTTTATACCAGTAATCAACATTAATGAATAATTTCAAAACATTACTAAATTAGTGTATGCAAACAACTGAAAGTCTTACTTACTCATATACCATGGCCATAAAGAGTCTAAATTTCAAATCCCCAACTAGGGAGAGAAACTAGAAAACAGATTTATTTTTCTCTCTTTCATTTTTCAGCACAAAATATATGCTTGATTTTAAATGCCTCATTCTGGTCTTCATGCTCCAACCTAATGTTTTCTCCATTGTTAAGTAAATTACTACAGATTGTGATTTAAAACCCACACTTGACACAACAAAAAAAGAAAACTACAGACCAATATCCCTCATACACATAGATGCAAACATCCTCAACAAATTACGAGCAAAACAAATCCAACAGCACATAAAAAAATAATTCACCACGATCAAGTGGGAGTCATCCATGCCTGCAACAATGGTTCAACATACACAAATAAACCAATGTGATTCACCAGATAAAAAGAATTAAAAACAAAAAACATGATCATCTCAATAAATGCAGAAAAAGCATTTGATAAAATCCAGCACCCCTTCATGATAAAAATACTAGGCATAGAAGGAACATACCTCAAAATAACCAAGTCATATATGACAAATCCACCACCAACATCATACTAAATGGGGTAAAGTTGAAAGCATTCCCCCTAAGCAGTGTAACAAGACAAGGATCTCTACTTTCCCCACTTCTACTAAACATAGTACTAAAAGTCCTACCCAAAGCAGTAAGGTAAGAGAAAGAAATAAAGAGCATCCAAATTGGAAAAGAGAAGGTCAAACTATACCTGTTTGTTGATGATATATGATCTTATATCTGGAAAACCTGAAATATTCCTCCAAAATACTCCAAGAACTGATAAACAAAATCAGCAAAGTATCAGCTTACAAAATCAGTGTGCAGAAATCAATAGCATTCCTATATGCCAAAAACAGTCAAACTGAGAACCAAATCAAAGACTCAGTACCATTCACAATAGCAACAAAGAAAATAAAGTACCTAGGAATATATTTAACTAAGGAGGTAAAAGACCTCTACAGGAAGAATTATGAAATGCTGAGGAAGGAAATAGAGGATGTAAACAGGTGGAAAACCATACCATGCTCGTGGCTCGGCAGAATCAACATTGTTAAAATGTCTATACTACCCAAAGTGATCTACAGATTCAATGCAATCCCTATTAAAATACCAAAATCATTTTTCACATCTATAGAAAAAATAATTTTACACTTCCTATGGAACCAGAGATGACCCTGTATAGCCAAAGCAATCCTAGGCAAAAAGAACAAAATGGGACACATCAATTTACCAGACTTTAAAGTATACTACAAGACTAAAGTAATTAAAACCGCATGGTACTGGCACAAGAACAGGGACACAGACCACTGGAATAGAACTGAGAACCCAGATATAAAACCATCCTCATATAGCCATCTAATCTTCGACAAAGCAGACAAAAACATACATTTGGGAAAAGAATCCTTATTCAATAAATGGTGCTGGGAAAACTGGATAGCCACATGTAGAAGACTGAAACAGGACCCGCACCTTTCACCTCTCATAAAAATCAACTCACAGTGGATAACAGACTTAAACCTAAGGAATGAAAGTATAAGAATTCTAGAAGAAAACATTGGAAATACTCTTCTAGGCATTGGCCTAGGCAAAGAATTTATGAAGAAGACCCCAAAGGTAATCACACCAACAACAAAAATAAGTAAATGGGACCTGATCAAATTAAAAGGCTTCTGCACAGCCAAAGAAACTATCACAAGAGCAAACAGAGAACCTGCAAAATGGGAGAAAATATTCGCATGAAACACATACAATACAGGGCTGATAACTAGAATCTATTAAGTACTCAAGAAAATCAGCAATAAAAAATCAAACAACCCTTTCAAAAAGTGGGCAAAGGACATGAACAGAAACCTTTCAAAAGAAGACAGAATAATGTCCAACAAACATGAAAAAATGTTCAATGTCTATAATCATCAGGGAAATGCAAATCAAGACCACAATGAGATACCACTTATCCCCAGTCAGAACGGCCTCTATCAAAAAGTCCCAAAAGAATAAGTGTTGGCATGGATGTGGAGAGAAAGGAACACTCATACACTGCTGGTGGGACTGCAAACTAGTGCAACCCATGTGGAAAGCAATATGGAGATACCTCAAAGAGATACAAGTAGATTTTCCATTTGATGCAGCAATCCCCTTACTGGGCATCTACCCCAAAGAACAAAAGACATTCTATAAAAAAGACATCTGCACTCGAATGTTTATAGCAGCACAATTCACAATTGCAAAGATGTGGAAAGAACCCAAGTGCCCATCAATACATGTGTGGCTTAATTAAATGTGGTATATGTACACCATGGAGTACTATTCAGCTACAATAAACAATGGTGATATAGCACCTCTTGTATTTTCTTGGATAGAGCTGGAACTCTTTCTACTAAGTGAAGTATCCCAAGAATGGAAAAATAAGCACCACATGTACTCACTAGCAAATTGGTTTTAACTGATCAGCACCTAAACGTACATATGGGAATAACATTTATCTGGCATCAGGCAGATGGGAGGGGAGGAGGGGATGGGTATATACACACATAATGAGTGTGATGCGCACTGTCTGGGGGATGGATTCGATTGAAGTTCTGACTCAGAGGGCTGGGTGGGACAAGGACAATATACTTAACCTAAACATTTGTACCCCATAATATCCTGAAATTAAAAAAAAGAAATTTAGAAACACAGTTGTGTCCCAAAAAAGCAAAAAAATCAATACCAGATATGGCACACGGATACTGCTACATGTAGTATAAATATGTAGGATATGCCAAACTTTCATTATAGACATTCTCTGCATGAAGAAAGAAGTTAGAAGGAATTGCAGCTGCAAATGCAATAGTTTATTTCATAAAATGAACAAGGAAACTATTAACATTTGTGTATTTCCACTTGTGGGCATGTAGATATTTGTCGCCTTGTTCTCTATCTTAGTATTCAAATTATTTCTTTAAAAATAAAAATGTTGTAGGACAAAGTATAAATTTTCCTTTTGAAAATTTTACCCAGAGAATATTTTTTAAATTATTGCTTACATGAGGTAGCAATGGGAATTAAAATATTTCATCTGTGGTAGGGCACAGAAATCTGCATTTTTAATAAATACCTCTAGTACCTCTTTTGTGGGTGACAGAGATCACCCTTTGATAATCTCCAGGGTATTTGGAAGCAATAGACATGGATATGTTTGAGTCCTTCCTCTCTCCATTAACAGTACAATGACTTTGAAAGATTATTTAAACTACACTTCACAATCTTTGTATCTTTAAAATGGGGATATTCACAACCATCTCACAAAATTAAATGACATATTGATGTAATACTCAAAATCCCGGTAAAATGTAAAGTATTGTAGCTGCTCATGATATTGCCTTACATGTGACTAGATTCAAATGGTACTAAAGTTTAACTTCAGAACACAAATTAAATTTACTCGCTACTTAGGGATTCCTCTTCCTTGGTGAACCTCTTTTTCAAATGATTCCATGCCGAAGCTACAATGGTTGCTACAATGAGTATAGGAAGAAAAATGCAGAAACCTAGAAGCCACCTCTTTTTAGTCTTCGTAGAATTTTTTTCTGTTATTAAACCTACAAATAAAAATACATTAAAAAATCAAAAAATTAAACTCTCTACTTTTACTTTCAAGTTGCAATAAATTCACTAAAATTTTCTTAATCTTTATTATTATTCAAGGAACATGGAAAAATAATTATGGAATCATAATCCTTGGGATTATCTCCACAACCTATCATTCTAAAAGCTTGGAAAACAAGTTCTAAAAAGTTCAAAAGTTTTCTGCATTTTACAGTAAATATAGAAAAATATCACTATAACACTGGTAAGTGGGGACAAAAGAGTCCAATGCTATATAATGTGGGATCGTGTAATTGCAAGGTTATCCAAATTTGCATTGTCACAAAGTGCATTATCAAAGGATTTCACTGTATTTGAGAATATCTTATTTTTCTTTAGCAGATTCTTGGATTTGACATTAGAGATCTATGTTTATCATTACAGTGCTAATAAGGAACACAAGCATTAAAATCAGGAGACTTGATTCCTAATCCTACTTCTGCCACTTGTTAGCACTGGGTATATAGACCTGAACATATTTTCTAAACTCCATGAGAACATTTTCTTTTATCCTCATCTCAGTGACTAGATCACCATCTGGCATATATTATGAGTGAAATAAATATTTACTAATTCAATGAATGAATGAATGACAGAAACCAAAGTCATGGTGAAGACAGAAAATTGTGCCAGCATCCCTTCTGTCATGTCTTAAGTAGCAATTTATAGGTTTTTCTCATTTAACCTATAAACTCTTTCAGAGTAAAAGCTTGTCTTCTATTTCATTCCTTGCAAAACAGAAACATAGTAACAGTACTAGACGCAGAGTAAATGTTTGTCTAGACCTGAAATCATAGGATCAATCATAAAAGTGGGGAGAGGTTGAAAACTATTCTAAAAGAAAATGTCAATGGTATTAGTAAAGAGACATTTTTTAAATATTCCATTTCAATCACGATATTTTAATATTAGAAAAGAACAAAGGTAAGAAGGCATATTTGGTTTCCCTTTTTGAGAGAAGTCTGATTACCTTTTCATTACATATATTAGTCTCTTTTGAAGTGGGAAAATACAACTTTTTTAGTGAAGATAAACAATTGGAGAATTTTATTAAATGGATTTCTGAACAGATAGATACTTGCCCTTTCCCTCAGGAGGTAAAGAACGAGCTGGGTTACGACGGGTTTCACAAGTTGGAGGCAAGTAGCCATCAGTACAATTGCATTGCCCCACAGAATTGCACACCTAGGAACATTTTTTAAAAAATAAATGATTATTTTAAAATATCTTCTCAGAGAAAGTAAAATTATGAGATGGATCATCAAGCTAACTTTTGTATAGTATCCTGGTATAATTTTGTTTATTTAGAGAGGTAACCCCACATATAAAATGCTTGGTTTCTTAGATTAAAATGCACCCAAAACCCAGCAAAAACAAAAGGAGCTATAAAGTGAGGCTCACCATATTTGCATAAAGAAAATTTAACACCTTCAAATGTTTACCTGCAAATATAATGTACAATTTCAAAAATGCATACTTAAATTCTAATAAATATGTGACCCTTCCACTGGAGTTCTGGAGCCATCTAGTACCAGCTCCCAGAGCTGATTCTGTACATCTCTTTGCATGTCCACATTCAGTGACTTCGTGTTGGTAGCTTGAAGTATGTGCCCTACTAATGAGGCTTTTACCCTCCCCAGGCTAGTTGCTAAACATTTACTAGCTTAATAATGCCTTTAACCAGGATGGGTTTTGTTTTGTTTGTTTTTGTTTTCTCAATGGAAAACTCAAACTGTAAAACATTTCCAAGAGGTTTATCTCTGCCAATGTGAGTGGCCATGTCCTGATGGAAACACAGACCCAAAATCTTTGAGTAAGTGACCCCAAGGCAGTTAGAATGTAACCCTGCTGGAGGAGCCAAGATGGCAGACAAGAAAAGCTGCCACTGAGAGTGTCTCTGCAAAAAAGACAAATTTTAGAAGAAAGAGAAAAAAATAAACTAGCAGAGAAACATAGATCGGGTGAGGGTTGGAAGGAAGGGTGCCTGAAACTACAGGAGACTCCATGGGAAGACGTCGCGGAGGAGAACTGGTTGGAGAAGGGTCCCGAGAGGCTTGGAGACCAGCGACAAGGGCAGGTGGAGCGGTTAACTTTCCCCTCCCTTGCATCTCGGATTGCTGGTGGGGTCCTGAGTGGTTGGAGAGACCTGCCAACACCAGCCAAGAGACGGCTGCCACCAGTGAGCAGTGGCCCCTTGCGGACATGGCGCCTGGTTCCCAGCCCCCTTGGGGAACCTCCCCACACGCAGACCCGAGCCTATCGGCAGACTCCATATTGCTCCATTTTCTCCTTCCCCTTCCCTACCTGAGGGTGCCCAGAGAGACAATTTAACTGTCACATGGAGACATCTCCAAGGAACGGGACCTTTCCTTTTAGGGCCCTACAGCAGACTGAGGGGTACTCAGACTGCGAGCTCCCTACCTGCCAGCCCTCCCAGGTGCTGCTTTCTGGGAACTCCAGGAGAACGGGGAAAATCCCGAGGTGGAGTGAAATAGATCCAGCTTGGGAACCCTGTAGGTGATTCAAGACCAGCACCCCTCCCCCTGGCAGGGTCAAGGATTGATCTCCAGGGTCCAGGGGACAGGCCTGCAGACCAGACCCTGTACACCCAGGTAAGGATCACACTGCCCCGGGGCACAGAAGAGAGATCTGTGAAAGAGCCTACTGAGGAGTGTGTGCCTTCAGTGGCAGATCAGCGTGACTGAGCAGCAGCCCTCCTCCAAAAAGAGGGCTGTGCGCCCAGCTCAGGCTGCAATCCTGGGTAGGGAACCTCCCAGCCCACGTCACAGCCAGGGAAGATCCATCGGCCTGAGGTCCCACTTGCTGGCAGAGGCCTGGGAGAGGCCATGGAGAGGGGGAGAGTGGAGGGGAGCGAGACCTGGTCCAGAGTGCGGGTCTTGGACAGCCCACCCCCCAATCCCATACTTTCAGCTGAGCAGACCCATTTCAACCCCTCCTGGCAGCTTTGCACAGACACAAAGAGCAGACCTTTGACCCCTGATAAAAGCAGTTGTGGAGCCTGAGGGCAGGCTTACCCAACTCAGGCCCACGCAGACTCACTCCTGGCCCTGCCCCCAATGAGGTGGAGAACAAGGACACACCTGGAAGTCCCAGGGCCCCAACCAACACCCGATGCACAAGAGGGCCTCTCTAAAACAACAAGAGCTAGCTACAGGACCTAAAAACAGCATGCTCCTCCCTGCAAGTGCCACCTACTGACAGGGAGGTCATCCTGCACACCCTTTTACTGCATCTACTGATTCATCATAAAGGGTGTGGTTGAATCTCATCCACAAACACCACCTACTGGCTCAGAGACTAAACAGGGTGTGTCACTATCCCAATGAAAACCTAAAGGCAAGAAGGAACAACTGATCCAGATGGGAAGGAACCAGCAAAAGAACTCTGGAAGTATGAAGACTCAAACAGGAAGCACACCCCCAAAGAGGAACAACAGCTCCCCAGCAATGGACATTAACCAAACTCAGAACACTAAAATGACACAAGAAGAATTTCAAACATGGATTGTAAGAAAACTCAATGACATGCAAGAAAAAAATTGATAACCAACACAAAGAAACCACAAAAAACATCCAGGACTTGGAAGAAAAATTAACTAAAGAAATTGAAATATTAAAGAAAAATCAAACCAATCTCCTGGAAATGAAGGACTTATTCAGGGAACTACAAAACACCATGGAAAGCCCCAAGAACAGGGCAGATAAAACAGAAGAAAGAATCTCAGAGAGTGAAGACAACTCCTTCCGATTAAATAAGTCAGTCACAGAGATCGAGCAGAAAATTAAGAGAGAAGAAATAAGCCTACAAGAAATGTGGTATTATGTGAAAAAACCAAACCTGAGGGTGATAGGGGTTCCAGAAGGTGAAGAAGAAAACACTCAAGGGCTGGATAAGCTATCTGAAGAATTAACAGAGAAGAATTTCCCAGGCCTTGCTAAAAGTCTAGATACACAGGTACAAGCAGCTCAACAGACCCCACGGAGATTCAATGCAAACAGGAAGACATCACATCACACAGTCATCAGATTGACCAAAATATCCACTAAAGAGGCCCTTCTACGAGCTTCAACGTGAAAGAAACAAGTAACATACAAAGGAAAGCCCATCAGAATAACTCCAGATTTCTCAACTGAAACCCTGCAAGCAAGAAGAGACTGGGGCCCCATTCTCACTCTTCTGAAACAGAATAATGCCCAGCCTAGAATCTTGTACCCCGCAAAACTAAGTTTCATATATGAAGGAGAAATAAAGACATTCTCAGAAAAGCAAGGACTGAGGGAATTCACCAAGACAAGACCAGCTCTCCA
>RJWJ010046277.1:0-11416 GCA_004363605.1 Indri indri | reverse complement strand
GTGCCAGAATCTGTGGAGGGCCTGGCCTGATGTTTGGATCAATTGTTGGGTAAGTCTGACACCTGGGAACACAAGAGCTAGCCAGGCACTATGGTCCATTTGTCCGGACCTGCAAAAGTAGGCCTGGAGCCTGGGTCCATAGGGCTGGGCATGGAGCTGTGTCCACAGGACCAGCCTGAAGCCTGGGTCCACAGGGGCCAAGCTGGAGGCCTGGGTCCTGGGTCTTGGGTCCATAGGGGCTGACCTGGAGCCCAGGTTTGTGGAGGCCAGCCTGGTATTGAAGTCTGTTGGGGTGGGCCTGGACCTTGGGTCTGTTAGAGTAAGCCTGCAGTGCAGAGCCCCAGGGGCTGGCCTGGACACTGGGGCCATGTGGGCTATCTTGGTGCTAGGTTTCACTGGGAGAATGGAGTGAAATTCTTTATGCTTATGAATCCTGCCCACTAGAGGAGGCTTCTCTCTCATCTCCAAGGTTATCTCATCTGGAACATTACTCTTACCTTATTCTTTTAAGTAATTAACTCATTTCTTTTTTTTTTTTAAATTGAAGCACGACTTACATCTCTGTAGTGCATAGATCTTAATTCTATAGCTTGATAAAATTTTACACATGAATATATTTGTGTAACTACCTCTAAGATCAAGATAAAGAACATTTCTATCAGCTTATTCTTGAACTGAGTTCTTGATGTTTTGGGAGCAAAGTCTGTGCTTCCAAGTCCAGGTGAGGAACAATATATCCCTTTCTCTAAGCTCTCTCCTTTCCTCAAACATCCTTTTTATTTTAGCTTCTGAATTTTCAGGCCATGAATAAATTGCACTACTTCAAGGGAAGCAGAAAAATCTCTAGTCCAGCTCTTATCCTGAAGCAGTGGACTAGGCCTTCAGGGTTACCTATTATTGAATGGGTTATCTCACTTTTCTTATTGATTTGTAGAAATTCTTTCTTTTGGATACAAGTCCTTCTCAAAAACTTGTGTTGCAAATATCTTCTTTATGGTTAGCTCTGTTGCGGTCCTGTCAATTGCTGTTTTTATGGTTTCCTAGAAATCATAAATCCTTTCAGAGGGCACCTCTCAATAATTTTTGGCTACCATTGGGAAAATTATTCCACTTTGCTTTGTGGGATCTTTCTTTTCATTCTCTATTTAATCTTGATCTATTAACAATTAAGTCTCTCTCTCCTTTTTAGCCCAATCTTTAAAAGCCAGTAGGTACAGGTATATAGCTCCTTTTCTTTTTCACATCTGTCTAGCTTGCTTCTAAATTCTCAAATTTTTATCTGAAGAAAGTGTTCTCTTCTTGCTTTCACTCTGCAGCAAGCCCAAAATCTTAGTGTCTTAAGAGAACAAGTTTGTTTTGTTTTGTTTTGTCTTTTCCCCATTTAGAAAGTCGACTGTGGGTCTGAAAGACTCTTTACCTTCCATGCACTTACTCAGTGATTCTGGTTGCTTTGATCTTATGCTTTGTCAATTGAGCACAAAGGCCTCCACATTTACCTGCTGAATCACATAGGGCATTTCCTTGCCTCAAAACAGAAATAACACCTGTCACTTTTGTTCATACTCATTGCATAGAGCTAGTCAAAAGTTCTAGACAACTACAAGGGGGCTGGGAAATACAGTTTCCTGGTTCCTAGATAGAAAGAGCACGAGAACAGATTTAGTGAACTGACATAATTATCTCTGCCACGGCAGAAATGCCTCTTTTGCATTTCTTACTTTCTATAAGATCAGATCTTGTTTTGTAAAATTGTGAGCAAACCTGATTCTTAGAGCCAAGGTGCTCCAGATAAAAATTGTTTTAATTTTCTTGTTGCTGTTAGTTTTTAATGATTCTGTTGAGTAGCCCATATTCACTCCAACGCCAGGTTTTCTCTCCCTCAGCATAAAGGGTCACTGTTACTATGTCAGCTAAGCTGATTCAGCTGTCACAGTAAAATATAAACAAAACAAGAAAAAAAAACCCCAAATCTCTATATTATAAAAATAAGTGAAGCTACTGAGTAAAAATCGTGCTCTATCCAAAATGTAATATGTGAACACTGCATATAATTTTTTGAAATTGAACCTCAAAATGGCACCATGAAGAATTAATGATAGATAGAATCTGAGTAGTGTGCCATAATAGAGGTTATTCATTCTAGAATAAAAAAGAGTGAAGAATTGTTTCCAGAAAATCCTGGGACAGTATAGAAAAACCAACTCCCTCAACCTTAAATGGAGTTGAGAGACCAAAGAATAATTCAGACAAGTCCTCTTTGGCAAGTTAGATGAGTTTATTAGAGGTTATTTATAAGGACTCTCACCCCAGTCAAGACAAGAATCCTCTGGATACTTCCTCCTGGCTGGGACAGGAACTCTCCGGACACTCACTCCTGATGGTGGCAGAAGTTCTTCAAAGAGTAGGATCCACATCTGCCCATCCCTGGTGTTGTCTTAAATCCCTTCCCAGTGAGTGATGTCAAACTCTTGTATTATATCATCATATGTTCCCACTGAAACAAAACGAGCATGCGCAGTATAATCACTGTGCGCTGACATGCAACTCATGCTATGTTAATGATATTAAAATTATCCACTAGAGGGAGATTTTAGTATTTAGAATTAGGTAGAGTATTACAGGCTAGCTAAAGCAGTTCTAAAGCAGTCAGGACTAGTTTACACTAGTAGTAGTTTACACTAGTTTACACTGCCTCAAGAAAGTCCTGAGGCACATCTCTTGTGCATGGTAATTCTTTTTTGGAATTTGTTAAATCTATTTTGTAACAATTTTGTTGAACTCTCCAAACTAGCACAGCACAGTGTTTTTTGTATGTTGGGGAACTTGTGTTTTTCTTTCAAGAATCTATGTCTTTGTATGTAATAAATATGTCATAATAATATCTGAGTTATCGCGTAGTAGTAACTATTCTAAGGCAGGAGAACAGACCATAAGATGCTATTCCATTGTCCTTTCATGCCTTTGATATTAAATGTCTTCATTCAAAGAGAGGCTATAACTTCCTAGGAATAAGACTTTATACCTTTAGATTAAGTATTTGTTAAAAAAAAAAAAAGCTAGGAAGACATATTGGGAAGCTCAGCATACTTAATTTAAATGGGTATTAGCCTT
Organism: Indri indri; assembly: GCA_004363605.1. Lineage (NCBI taxonomy): Eukaryota > Metazoa > Chordata > Mammalia > Primates > Indriidae > Indri > Indri indri. The sequence continues at coordinate 8,305 of RJWJ010046277.1, read as the reverse complement.
AATAAAGAAACTCTATTTTCTCTCAACATCCTAATGCTTTTAAGCAACACATTTTGTCTAATAGCAAAAATAATTATAGTCCCTTTACTTTCTTGTAGGAGAAATATGATGGTTGGCCTTGAAGAAACTCTCAGAAGCTCTGTGTGGTGTGAGTATAAAGAGAAGAAAATGAAAGACAAACTCAAATATTTAACCCTTTTATGGAAGGACAGAAGCGTAACACAGATCATTAAGAAAGACTCAGTAAAGTTTGAATAATATCATGCTCTTTTAGAAAATTCCTCTTTCAATCAGGAGTAACAGACAGTCTTTAGTGGTTGTTGGTGTTTCTCTTCCTGTTCCGCTTAGTGTTATTGACTTTTGTAGTTTAACCTTTCTTTGAATAACTAGCTCTCCTGCCAATCTCAACAACCTGGAGAAATCTGAATGAGGAGCCTTTTCTAAATCCTGTAATGGAAAGCTTTCATTATGAGGAGGCATTGTATGTCATTGAGAATGAAGCTGTAGGTCATGAATATTCCATAGCAATAAAATAATAAGGATGATAATGTTGTGCCTTATATTTTGGGACCCTTGTGGGATACAAGTTAGTGTTAAAGGTTGGGTAATATTCCACCGATTATTTCTGTAGACCCACCAATTCCCAAGGAGATGTGATGGAGACTTACCATTTTAAAATTGAAGATATAGAGCAAAGTTAATAAGGTTTTGTATTCAAGGAAGCATTTAGATATGGCAAAAGTCTTTCAAGGTCATTGACAGTAACTTCTATTTCAAATTGTCATAAATACATAGGGCATGTAGAAAGAAAGCAATCTTGGGAGATGAAATCCAAGTTTTACTTTTTGACTCTTCTCCCATAATTAATAATAAGTACTTGGGAAAGTCATTAAGTCACTGTGGGCTTCACTTCACTTTTCAAAAGATTTGGGGAAAAAAGATTCTCTGATATTATTTTTTGTTTCATCATTTTAAGATAAAGTTTAGGTTTATAAAATGAGATTAATAAAAATGTAGATTTTTAAAGGAGAAAATAAAAGCGCATATCTATTGAGAGTTAACTTTAATTATACCATAGGTACATTTTTGCATATACGTTAGAAACAATACTATTTTGTAAAAACAACACAAATGGTAGATGTTAGTTTAGAAGACCACGTTTGGATACTCATGAATGGCATGTTGGGCTTTCTCAAATTTGCACCACTAGATGGAGCCCTTGAAGAAGAAACGTTTCAGGAGCTGGCGCTTTGAGGATTCAGATTTGAAATGGAAGATTCCAGTACTCATGAAAATGCACGTGGAATCAAGCTCTACTCTCGTAGTTAAAGACACTTGATGTTGGTTTTGGATAAACACAGTGCCAAGGTGAGCTGATGGTTTCCCCAACTTCTACTACTGGTTTTCTTATTGTCTTTATACTGCTTTGAAGAATACAGCTTTTAAAATTTTCTAAACTGAAATTCTAATAATCTTCCTATCCAAATTGTGTGAATCAAGCCAAAGAACCACAGTCCAGTTACTTAGTATTTCCATTCAGAAAAGTGAGGAGTGTTGTCTGAATTATCTCTCAGGAAAACTGTAAAGACTTCAGCAGGAAGAGAAAGGAGTTTAACAAGCCACAGATATTTTGGATGGTGTCCTATTACCATAGCGTGTTAACATATAAACTTGGGCAACTAACCTTGCCGAGCTTCAATTTTCTCACCTATTAAATGGGGAACAGTACACCCATTTACATGGTTTTCATTATACAAGGACTAAATGAGTAGTAGCGCCTTGCTATCTCAACATAGCAGTTGCTTAATAAATACCAGTTTTCTTTCCTTTTTCTCTCTAGCTTGTTTTATATCCACTATTAATTAATTCAAATACTCAATCGTAACCAAAATCAGGGCTAAGATGCTGGGGGCTTTGAAATCAGACTGCCTGAGTATGAATCTCACTGATCATTAGTTGTGTGACCTTGAAGAGGTCTTAGTGTTCTCTTAGTGCAAAATGGGAATAATAATAGTACATACTTATGAAATTTCTTGTACGGATTGAGTGTAGGGATAAATTGCTTAGCACAAAGCATGCCGCATGCAAATGCTCAATAAATATACTATTTGGAATAGTAAAGAAATTCAAAAGAACAAAGTAGATATTTGGATGAAGCTATAATATATTTATAGAAATTCACCCAAGGAACACATTAATATAAGAATACAGGACTTAACAGAAGACAGTAGTGGAACCACGGTGTGAAATTAGTCTATGTTTATAATACCTGGTGCTCTGTTCCCTGATAAGACTACTTTTGTGTTATTTCTAAAAATAGTGCAATAGTCATCTGGTCACTGCTCCCCACACCTACCCTCCCATCCCTGCAGCGTGCTGCTATGTCCCACCATAATCTCTCCACCTCTTAATACTATACTGCTGTTAGCTCTCTCCTTGACACTAACTATTCTACTTGTCTTCTAATTTCTGCCCTTACCTTGTATAAAAGATAGAAATAAAAAGACTTATTGGTGGCAATGTTACCTTCTCTCTGCAATAGCTCTGGTTCTTCTCTGCCAGTGTCTCCCTCCCCCATTCCAAACACATTGCCCCCACTGCTTTGGATCCTGTCTCTGGTTTTAACCTTCTGCTTGGCTGTCTGACCAACTTGTCCCACACCCCTTGTATACTATTATGTGCTGTCAGTATGTCTGTTTCGGCCTGCGGTAAATACCCTAAAGAAGAAATGCATGCATTCTAAGGAATATCCATATCATTATCATCATCTTCATTATCACTAATGTTTATGGAACATTTATGATGTGCCAAGACAAGCACTTTATACATGTAATCTTATTTATCACAAAAATTCTATGAGTTAATTATTACTTTTTCTCTTTTATAGAATGCAGCTTAGAGAGGTTAACTAGCTTGTAAACATTACACAACTAGTAAATGATGAAGGCAGACTTTGAAACTACATCTGACTTCAGAACATAAATACTTAACTCTTATATTCTATTACTGAGAACAAAGGGAAAGTTTTTCTTTTCTTTTCTTTTTTTTTCCAGACAGAGTCTCACTCTGTTGCTTGGGATAGAGTGCTGTGGCGTCAGCCTAGCTCACAGCAACCTCAAACTCCTGGGCTCAAGTGATCCTCCTGCCTCAGCCTCCTGAGTAGCCAGGACTGCAGGTGCGTGCCACCATGCCTGGCTAATTTTTTCTATTTTTAGTAAAGATGGGGGTCTCACTTTTGCTCAGCCTGGTCTCGAACTCCTGACCTCAAGCAATCCTCCTGCTTCAGCCTTCCAGAGTGCCAGGATTACAGGCATGAGCCACCATGCCCAGCAGTTTTTCCTTTTTGGTTGCATTCTCTCAGTCAAGCATTTTTCTAATGCCTATACAATGGTCTTTTTTGGGGGGCAATTTTTCATTGAGAATTGATAAAGTTTCTGCCTTTAGAAATTTTGTTCAGACACCCAGCGTGTGAGATAAAGATAAGTCTTTAGTGAGCATTTAGTTCAACTCTCTCAGTTTTAATGCTGAAGTTCAAAGAGATAATAAATGGAAGAGCGAAGTCCTGAATTCATAGAAATCATTGGATTTCACTATTCATGTGTTCGCAAGAAAGTTAACTTTTTCCTTTCACTCCCTAATTCCCTTCCATTGAAACTAATTTGTCTTAATTTCCCTTCCAAGGTGCTGTAAAAAGTGCCACCCCCCACCACACACTCTTGGACCCTTTCCACAACTTCAACATTTTTGCCAAGGGAATGCATAACGTGTCATAAATCTTCACTTTTTATCAATTTTCTATGAATTAAATTAAATCTTAAATTAGATACCATATATTGATGTGAGTCTCTCCGTTACAGACTCTCTGTAGTGCTCCTTAGTGATTTTTTTTCCTCCACTGACAAACCAGAAAGTTCTTCCCAGATTCTTTCCCAAAATAGTTTCCATATCATCAAGCGATTACATTTGTGTTATCTTAATCTTTTGTTGTCTGTATTCTCATCACAGTTAAGTAAGACAGCAGAGGCCACATTGTCATTTGACAATTTTAATAACATAGAACACAATGAAATCGGTGATAAGTCATATAGAGGAAATGTTCCGGTTAAAGCAACCTCATCTGATAAAAGACTTCGGAGGCCGTTCCTGTTAGCAGCAATGCTGTAATTGTTCTCTGTGAGCTATATAAATGAGATCGCCAAATTTCTCCAGAAGAGAGGGGAGTAAAACTTTGATTTAAAGATGTTTTCCTTCTTTCTTTTAGCTACCCTGCTGGCTTTAAGCACAGCCCAGCAAGAGCTTCAAGCCCAAGGTAAGTCTGATATGATGGCAGGTATGGTAAAGTTTTGATGAGTGGACATGTCAGCAACTAGACTGTCTTTCCTCAGTCATGTTTTTGTATTCCTAGAGCATAGAAAAAAAGAGGTATCAGAATTAGATTAAGAGATCAACCCCAGTTCCAACATAGCAACTCATCAGAGATAATTTGTTAAACCATAATTTCATTTCATGTTTGTCTGTAAGTCTATTGATTTCTCTATCAATTATGTAGGATGTCAATTATTTTAATCGATAGTACTATTTTGTTGCTATAAACATTCTAGTGCAGATGTCTTTTTTATAGAATGTCTTTTTTCCTTTGAGTAGATGCCCAGCAATGGGATTGCTGGATCAAATGGCAGTTCTGCTTATAGCTCTTTGATGTATCTCCATATTACTTTCGACAGAGGTTGCACTAGTTTGCAGTCCCACCAGCAGTGTATGAGTGAGTGTTCCTATCTCTCCGCATCTACGCCAACATTCATTGTTTTTGGACTTTTCGATAAAAGCCATTTTCATGATCTAACACCTCTTGTATTATCTTGGATAGAGCTGGAGCCCATTCTACTAAATGAAGTATCATGAGAATGGAAAAACAAGCACCACATGTACTCACCATCAAATTGGTATTAACTGATCAACACTTAGGAGCACATATAGTGGCACCATTCATTGGGTGTCAGGAAGGTGGGAGGGGGAGGAGGGGATGGGTATATACACACCTAATGGGTGCAGTGCGCACCATCTGGGGGATGGACATGCTTCAAACTCTGACTCGGGTGGGGCAAAGGCAATATATGTAACCTAAACATTTGTACCCCCGTAATATGCTGAAATTAAAAAAATAGTGCTGTTTTAATCAATAGTACAGATTAACAACAAATGCACATTAATATTTCTAAAATTTCTCTTACCCTTCCCAAATGTCTTACCCTATTACTTTAATCGTGTAGTATTGTAATTTTAGGGAGAGATTTGGCTTATTCTGAATAGAATTTCTAATAGTTAATTGAATTAATCAAAGGACAATTTCTAGTAATACATTTGTCACTTTGGTCAATAAAAATAAAATTTTAGAATCTTAAATAATTAAGTTGGTCAAAGAGGCATTTTTTTTTCTATAGAATTTTAGAGGTAATCCTCCTTTATTCATTTTAAATTGAGGATGTATTTATTGAATATCTATTATGTAGAAGATACAAAAGAAAAATGTGATGTGACTTATTGCCCTTAGGAAACAGACAATCTTCATGGGAAAGTAAGGCTCATATATACTTAGTAAGATAGTATGTAAAAGAAGCACTAAATGCAACATTTTACTGATAGACTATATAATACAAGCAAATTATACATATCACATGGACCTGCAGGATTAATACAATGACTAAGTTGTTAGAATCAAATAGAAAGAGATTAAAGAAGTCAGATTAAATGAGCAAAAATGAAGTATACTTAATTCTATGGCTTTTTCATAGGTTTGCAGGTATTACATGTTGTGTTACTAGAATGAATATGAAAAAATTAGTGCTTGAGATAAGATTAGTAACTTTTGTAAACGTATCATTTGCACTTCTCTATCCTTATGAATTTCCTTATTTTGAAAAGTTGTACCATTTTTTTCACATAGAAATAATATAAACATAATTTAAAAGTTAATATATTTTACAAGTTAACCTTACGTGTCATTTCAAAGTTTCCAGCTAAGTTTTAAAATCGTGTATTTAGGTTTTATAACCTTTTTTTTGATTCTTGTTACTTTACCTACTATTCCTTTTTGTAATTTGCATTGTATATTTGGTTGTATATTTTCTTTTCGTGTTATATATTACTCAAAAAGAAACTTAAGAAGCCACACTGAGAACAAAATAAAAGGACCACGAAAACGATTGCAATTGATGTCTAGAAAAAGGATGATGTATCAAGTGGGTAGCATAGATGCTATATCTACAATCACCACAGTGTGGCACCCTAGCATCACACATGACATAATTAAACTATTAATACGTCTAGATGCATAATCACACTGTAATGAAAGCTAGCTCAAATTATTGTAGGTTCTGTCCTCCAAGGATGCTTCGGTGTGTATATATTTGATTTTCCCTGATTCACATCTAGTTTTACTACTTCCCTGGGCAACTGCCCTTAACCTCTAATCAGACCTTCCTTTATCTAAAAAGAAAAACTAATTCTACCTAACCCTAAAGCTAGCTAGCTACCAACTCACTATCTAACATCTTGAAAAAATATCCTTCATTTATAGAAACCACTTTGTAACTATTCTTCAAACAACAGCAGTCTGGTCTCCAATGCCTTCTCTCTACTAAAACTGGCTTTCAAGGTTTTCAGCGAACTCAATGAGTGTCGAGATGAGCTTGCAGTTGGCACTGTTGGGCGTCCTCCTCCTTTGGAAGTGCTTTTCTGCTATGGTTTGGTGGACTTATTCTCTCTGTCTGTTCTTATCTGTTAGATTGTTTCTTTTTAGTGTATTTGATTAGTTCTTCTTCCTCAGCCCCTTCCTTATACATTGCATCCTCCAGAATTTTGCCACCAAAACGTCTGCCTTATGTACAGGAGCTCAGAGAATATTTTATCAATCTTTCATGTCAAGTTCAAGGAACACAATCTAGCCAGTACTGATTTCATAAGCTGGTGAGTGAGTTCCATCCAAGGCTTCGGGTTTCAGTCCCTGATGCTGAGAACAAACGATACATACAGCAGAGAGCTTCTCCTCTGAATCCTTTCTCAGGCCCATTCTTCTATCTTTTTTAACTTATCCACTGCCCCCCGACTTGTCTTTCCTTGTCTTTGATCCCCATGAGTGGGTAGTCTCTTTTTCCACCCCTTTAGATTCTGCTGTTGCATAGAGAGAGTAGGGGGCTTGGATCCTACGTGCGGAGGTGGGAAGGAGTTATGAAGAGGAAAAGAACTCAAAGTGATGTGCTGTGTTAGGTCAGATTCTTCAGAAGCCAAGCTTGAAATGGGAATGTTTTTCAAATATTTATTGGGAGTTCTCCCATAGGGCAGAGTTCGGGAAGCAGGATAGGGTGAGGAATAAAGCTAAGCAAAAACATGGTCTCACATGGAAACTAGCTAGTCTAACCACACAGAGAAGTCTGGAGCATAAATTGCTCCACAGAGTTAGTTTCGTCTGGGGCAAGGAGGCCAGCCTTTTGTACCCACATGTCAGAGGGTCGCTGCTGAGGGCAGTTATCTGGAGAAGGTGAAAGGTATACAGGCACATTCTGTACTATCTTCACAACCACTCTGAAATCAAAATGATTCCAAAAGTAAAATTTTTTTAAAAACCCTTATTCTATTTCTTTAGACTCATAAGTGTGGGATTGGAACCATGATGAAGAAGAATCCATTCTGCCTTATTATACATCCATGAAATAGGTGATGAAATAATATTCCCTATTGAACAATGAAAAATCAATAACATAAAAGAATATTGATATCATGCCAGAATATTTATTCTATGCTATATACTCACTGGGAAGATGTATGACATGCGGCTTTAGTGTTGTAAACAGAGGAGAGACCCTGTATGTTCCAAGCACTTGTTGTAGTCATTGACCGAGACTGAAGAGGACATATCATCAAGTTGCTTTAGGATTTGCTAAAAAGAAGATGACCAGGCAGTGAGAAGGTACTTACTCTACGTTGTACTCTCTATTCCCCCAGGTGTTTGGCAAGACCAGGATGAGCAAGGGCAAGGTGAGATCCTGGTCATCTCTTTTTCTTTTGTTATCTGTTTCCCTAAGTGGAACATAAGATTTCCTGCATTCTCAGTTCTGTTCCACTGGTCAATGGCTCTGTTTTTGTGCCAGTACCATGCTGATTTTAATATTACAGCTTTGTAATAGAGTTTGAAGTCTGGTAGGTTGATGCCTCCCATTTTGTTTTTATTGCCCAGAATTGTTTTTGCTATGCGGAACAGAACTGAGAACCCAGACATAAAACCATCCTCATATAGCCACCTAATCTT
>RJWJ010046276.1:0-11446 GCA_004363605.1 Indri indri | reverse complement strand
GCAGGAAGGGGTCCATCTAAGAGACAGCAAAATCAGAGGGCTCCTCTCTCTCTCTCTCCCCACACACCCACACACCCACACACACACACACACACCCACACACACACACACACACACACACACACACACGCCAGAGGACAGTTTCCCTTCATTCATGGGCTGCTCAAGGCTGACACCATTCCCTGGCCCCTTCAAACCAGCAGCAAATCCCCCACTCCTGTCTGCGTCAGACAGACCTTCCTTCCAGCTGGGCCACCGTGTCCCCTGTATCATTTTACTTCTTTGGGACAGAAACCTGCGAGACTCAGTGTGATACCAGGCGGGCTATGGTGCCAACATCTGCGTAGGGTGTTCCACCTCCTCTGAAATGCCCGTGCTCCCCACTCCCTTGCCACACTGTCCTCCCCATCCCCTCTCCTTCTCCAAGCCCCCCTTTCTCCATTTCGCACCCCCCGCAGGATGCACCCTCTACCCAACTCTCCCCCCAGGGGCCCACAGCCTTAACTGTTGCCTTTGCAGGCCTGGGACAGAAGGGCAGGTCGCAGCAAGGAACCATGAGTCTTTGAGCCCACCTTGGATCTGCCTCAGTTTCCCTTCTGGAAAATGAGTGTATTAGCATCTGCCAACTTCCTGACTCAAAGCAGAGTCTGTAGTTCTGAAACTTGTTTTGCGGTTTGTAAAGCGCGTGCTCCATTTCTGGGAAGTATGGAATGTTCAGGAAGTGGATACGCAGATGAGGAAACTGAGGCCAGAGGGAGGGAAATGACTCACTCAAGGCCACACAACTCCAGGTGGCGGAGCCAGGACTAGAAACAAGTCTCCCAACCCTCTCTTGCCATGACATTGGAGCTCTTCACGATAATGACAGTGATTCCATGGCACACAGCGTGGAGGAAGCCGACCATGAGCGTGGCTGCTGCCAACACATCCTGGAGAACATCAAAGACAGGGAGAGCAGAGAACCTCACAAGCTGGTTCCCTTTCATTCTAATTACGATGCAATCTAATTATACTGATGGGGCTCGCTAATGTCAGATTCTGTTGTACGTTTTTATGTGATAAAAGAAACAAGCACCACCCATGGAGTGTGGGCCAGTGAGATGTGTTTGGAGAGAAGGGGACCTCGATAGAGCCCTCGCTCCCGACTTGCTTGAAGTGCGCTGCAGATGCCCCCGGGCCACGCTCTCACGTGATCCTCCCACCCCTGCAAGACAGGCAGCCTCGTTTCCATTTCACAGACAAGAATACTGGCCCAGAGAAGTTCATTGACTCACGTATCATCATTCAGCTGGTTCAAATCGGGGTCTGTCCCATTCCGAAGCTCAGTTTCCTCCCTCTCCCCCAGGACACCGGCTCCCCACACAGACGCTTACTCTGTGACTCAGCTTCCTGTCCTGTAAAAGCCTGCCACTTGGCTTCTGTGTGCACTCACAAGACCCCCCACCCCCGTGCCAACCTGCACGGCGGGACAGTGGGAGGGTGGCAGAGCTTCTCCTTTAGAGGACCAAGTTTCCCCACTTGGAGGAGGAGCCAGTGAGACCCTGGAGGCCCCAGAGCCATGAGGACAGCCTTGCCCGGGGGCACGCGGGGGCCAGGGCCCAGCCAGGAGCAGTGCTGCGCTCCCATGCCCAGCCGGGCTGGCCTCCAGCTGCTTGTGCAATCTCGCTATGAATAGGTCTGGGTGTGTGGTTTGGGGCCAAAGAGACCAGACTTGTTTCCTTAGGGTTGACAGCTCCCCTCTGGAATTCTGGGAGGTGAGGGAGCGCAGCTGTGAGGTCAGGCTGCTGACCCGAGGCTGGGCAGTCCAAGCTGGTGGTGTGAGGGGCGGAGCCGGTGGCCAGACTGGATGGACAGGTTGCCAGCATGACTCTCCAGCTATGGAAATCACCTGAGTGCCCTGCCCAGAGCGCCTCCTCCCTCCCCCACCTCCTGCACCTCCCTCCCACCCTCCACCCCTCATTCTCACTAGTCCAGGCCCTTCTTACCTTAGGCGTGGACCTAAAACAAAAAAGTTTGTAGGGGGAGAGGAACAAACAGATTTGCAATTTTATTTTTAAAATATCAAAAATATGAGACTATGGGAAAATAAGGATTCTTATACATGGTTGGTGGCGTGAATTGGTACACTGGAGGGCAATTTGGCCAACCTCTATCAAAATGACAAATGTGTATACCCTTTGACCCAACAATTCTACAACTGGGCATTAATCCTACAAAGATTCTTGCACATGTATGAAATAATATGTGCATAAGGTTATTCATTGTAGTGTTGTGGTAAGAACAAACTTTTGGAAACAATCCAATGTCCAGTGTCTACCAATAGTGGACTACTGGTTAAATCAATTATGATACATTAATACAATGGAATACTATATAAAAAAGAATGAAGAAGCTTTCTATGTACTGGTATCTCCTCCATGTGTGAGAAAACCACTAAAAAAGCAAGATGTCCAAGAGTGTGTACAATGTACACTTTGCATAATAAAAGGGAAAATAAAAATCTGTGTTTTTATTACTTGTAGGTACATAAGAAATTCTGGAAGGATACATAAGAAACTTTGGGGTGGGAAGAACTAGGCAGACAGGAGACAAAGGTGGGAGGGAAACATACCCTGTGTGTCTTTTTATGCTTTCTGTCTTTTGAATCATGTGAATGCATGACCTTTTAAAATATTAATTTAAAAACAGTGCAACAAAATGAAGATTTTGACCAAAAAATCCATAACCCAATTGCCCTACTACAATGGACATTTGTCTTTTGGGGGCATGTCCCAGCATGAGAACCCCCTTCCTACTTGGAGGAGTTACCCATTGGGTGCATTTTTGTGGGAGGAAGAGCCCCTCCTCCCCTACCCAAGAGGGCCCTGTGCTCCTGGTCCCTGTCTCCTGCCAGCTGGGGCTCAAGCAGCAGGTGGCTCAGATGCTCTCTGACTTTGGTGGCAATAGCAAGGGCCTGAGTCCAGCGGTGAGGTCAAAAGTGTCCAGGACACAATGATTATTTCTATTTTCACATTTTACCTTTTAGAACTTCTCCCAGCCATAGCTGTATACTGGTACATGCTACTTGTATTCTGCTTTTTATTTTTCTTCTGTCGATATATAAAAGCAAGAGATAATTACATTTCTAAGAGTGCTTCCAAAATGAGTGTTTTCTATGTATATGAATAGTTTTCATAATTATTTGTTTTAATAGACACACAATATTCCTTTGTTCTGATTAGGTCCTTCTTATACTATGACATTCAAGGTGTTAATAGGAAGTTAAGGAAACCCAAAGTTACGAAGATACAAATTTGCAATGATACTATTCCTTTATTAGTCAGATTCCCTAAAGAGTATAGTTATCTCAGCACCTCCACTTCTACTCCCCCTTCCCCCCGATTTCTTATTCCCTCCAGTCTCAGATGAGGAGGGGCCAAAGCCAGCCTCTCCACGTCGGTTGGCTCTTTAGAAGCCGTATTTATCTTTGTGAACGTAATACACACCCACTTTGGTAAGTTAAAATAGTACCCATGGCGGAGAGCTGAAATCCCAGCTCCCTTGCCTCCCTCGCCCAGACGTACCCATTACCAAGTTTCTTGTCATTTCTTCCAGATCAGAGCTTTCCAGCTTGGTTGGACAGTCACAGGGGTGTGAGCTGCTGGTCCCTCAGCCCTTAGGGCAGCCTCCAAGGCCTGTGGCTGTGAGAGCTCAGGGCTAGCTGCCTGAGACCTGGAGCAGCTTTCTCTCCCTTTCTGGTGGGCCACATAAACATCAACCCCCATCATCTGTGGGTGCCACGTTGCAAAACAGTTCCAGAATTACCACGGCTTCTCAGTTCCTCAACGTCCTTCTTCTAGAGTCTACCTCCCACAGTGTGACCCAGGGCCCACTCAAAGCCTGGCTCTGCACAGGCCACTGCCCTGCTGGTTTCCCATACCCAATTGGAAGTCTTGAGCTACCTGGTCTGGAATTGTCTGGCAGCCTTCTTTTCTTGCCTGACTTCTTGCCTGGCTTCTTTGCGCTCTTTAAGCCCTAAACAAACCCACTACTCACTATTTCCTGAGCACGTTCCAGACCTTTCTGTCTCCTGTCTTTGTCTTGGGGATTCTTCTGCCTCTGCTGGGTGGTATGGGTGACTTGATGGACACGTGTATATCAAAGTAACATTTGCTGGTTTTAAAGCTTTGCCCTAATACTTGAATATTTGCAAAATCAACTGGGTCCCAAAGCCGGACCCATTTCTGCCTTTCGGCTCCAATGTTAGCTTCCTGTTCCTCCATCCTACCCTTAGCAGCATTCATGAGATTCATTAGCTCAAGAGTGCATGCCAGCAGGCCTGCACATTTCAGTTCGGCCCTTCTCCCTGGGACAAGCACGGTGCCTGGCACATGGGGGGTGCTGGTGGATGAATGAATGTGGGATTCACAGAGGGGATTCTGTGCCAGTACCAGAAGGGCACTGAGACTTCTCTTTCCTGAGTGAGAGTGGGGATGTTTGTAGTGTTTCCAGCAAGTCCTCAGAGAAGGCAGGCAAAAACAGCTCTGAGCCATTCCTGCGTGATAGACACTAGGCAGACACACACATACACAGTCTAATTTTCTTCAAGTCTTAAAAATTGCTGTTGGTCTTTTGCTTTTAATTTTTGAATGAGGAAAATCCAGGGGAAAGGACTCTTTGCCCCCATCTCCAAATGTGTCTGGCCCTCTGAGCCCATTGCTTCTGACAGTGATGACAGCAGAGCTGGAGGGGGCCCCTCACACCTCAGATGCACTCCCCTGCCCGTTCCCGCACACGGCTGGGCCGAGGGGCACCCACAGCAGCAGAGACCACTCCCCACCACTACCCCACGGCCACCTGCCCACTTCCCATGTCTCAGGGGGGTGGCTGTGTGTGTCTGGCACAAAGCAGCCGTGAATTCTACCCTCCTCCACTTTTGACCCCTGTATTCCAGCTGTGGTATTGGGTGACTCGGCTGACACATGCCGAAGTAACATTTTCTGGCTCAAAGCTCTGCCCTTACAACTTGAATATTTGCAAAATCAAATCCCTAAAGTGTTTTAGAGATTAACTAGTCCAAATTCTTCCCTTTAAACAAAAAGCTGAAGCAGGGAGAGTCAGCAAGAACTGGCCTTTATTCCTCGGGCAGAGCGAACAGACTACACCACACCTAGAACATACGCTCATGGAGGGCAGACACAGGCCCTCTCTCTCCTGGTGCACAGCACAGGGTCTGGCCCACTGCCACGCCGAGATGGACTTAGTATAGTAATTGTTGATCGTTAAATTAACTTTAACTAGTTTTTGGCTGCATTTTTACCTGGTTTTGGAGGACTCTGTAAGAATCTTGTGATAACTGGTATCGGATCTCCATCTTTAATCTTTTGGGAGACAGAATCAAAACTGGGATATACTCTCAAGTGAAATACCCTTTTCCAGTAAGCTTTGGTATTAGAAGATGGTGAGGTTTTACCTTTACAGGTAATTAAAACAATGGTAAGGAAAAACTTATGTAAGTATGACTCTTCACCAGTATAGAACTTACCTCAAATAGCCAACTTTAAATCTTCTACTTCCTTGATCTGAGATACAAGCCCATCATGTTTCATGGGACCTTAAACCAGATCCTCCTCCTTCTGTAAGCTGAATAATTTTTATAAGTCTATCATTAAAAATACAACCCAGGTTACCAAAAATAGTTTTACAATAGGGTGGAGTTCCCCCGACTTCACGGAGGAGGCCCTGAATGTACACACAGAGGAAATATGTACACACAGAGGAAATATTTATGCTGTTGCCCCAGAAGCCTGTAGTGTATTTGACTTTTGATATGCAGCAGGGCACTGTTGACAACCTCATCGGGTTCAAACCTCTGATGCTCGCTGAAGGCAGTCTGAATCCTGCCTCCCTACATAAGAGCGCCTCCTGGGCAACACGACTCAGTGCACATGAGCGGTTAACAGCCACCATGGACAATGCCATAAACCTGCGTTGATTAAATTGTCTGCTGTCTGTAGAGGTCAGAAGTGGGCCAGAGAAGATCACAAGGTTCATTTCGTTTAGAGATCTCATGATAGAGTCTCTCGGCTTCGTGCCTCTCCCAGCCAGGGAAGTAATTCCATAGGAAGACCTTGATGTAAACTCACCCATTTTACTCCTAGGGCTAAAGAAAGGGGGAGGGAGAACAAAAAGACTCCCTGGAGTAAGACAGAGTGTCATTGATGCTTTATTTACATGCGTTACCATCTCTTTTACAAAGTAGATTACGGGTTTAAATGGAATACACAAGGCAATATCTACAAACACCAAGGAAAGTAAGTACTGCATCTCTATTTCATTTAGAAAGGGGAAGATTCCCAAATCAAACTGGTTTTGATCCTTGAGAAGAAAGGCGGCAGAGTTAATTCGTGGCAACATATGGTTAGACAAAATCCTCAGTGAGAATGCAATATGATAGTGTTCGCTTTGAAAGAAAGGATGAGGTGCTTCGAACCAAAGTATGAACTGCTTGACTCTCAGGTGTTTAAATATGGCCATGCACCATATTTAATTCTAGTTTATATGGGGTATGAGCAAGGAATTGAAACAGAAAAGACAGTTTTACAGATACTGTATACAGATTTTTTTTTCAATTCATGCAACTTTTTTTCTTTAAAAAAAGTTAAACATGTAAAGCCAAAATGTACAATACATTTTAAAAAATATTAACTAATTTTTCTGGTCCTCCTTCACATCTGTTTACATTTCCCGTGTACATAATGTGCTAGGACAAGTATGTAAGAGAAGACTGATTGCCAGGCGATGAGAAAATTTGAGAGAAATAAGTGTCCAGACACATAGTTTTTAAAAACAGCCACAGAAGTATTTCTGGAGTGTGGCAGAGGCCTCATAACCAATCATTCATCAAAGAAAAATACACACAAACAAAACTAGAGGAAAATATTCCATTCAAACTGCATAAAATGTAACCCACTTAAGATTTAGATCAAACATAATATACTCTTTTCAGTTACTTAGGCATCTGCTTTAAGATCTTGTTTGACAGGCCTGATTCCACAAGAACTTCGCTTTCCCCAAGTAGCACCCCGCCTCCCCCAGTTTCCAGGAGAGGCTGGCTTTGACGTACCTCTTTACTAGTGATTGCATTTCTACAAAAAATTTTGATTTTTAAAAAAAATCATTATGCCTAATCATACAATGTTCCCCAAATACAGCAAGAAAAGAAAATCAGTTCAGAGCTGTCAGGGTTTTCTTTTTGCTTTGAGAGAGAAAGGGTAACACTTTTGTTTCCCCTTGCCAGCCCTTGGCACCAACGTGTGGAACGGAGGACTTGCTTTTTCACTGCTTTATTCTCGATGGTCTTTTCCAAGAGATTCGAAGGCTCTATATTCTTTAAGTGGGGTTCATCAGGTAGAGGCAAAGTCTGTCCCCACCCTCCTTTAACTGTGTGCAAGTTTGGAAGCCACCTGAAATCACACCCTGGGAGGGACATACCTGTCCTGAGTAGTGAGCCATGATGTCCTCTCCTCAGGGTGCGGAAGCAACACACATGATGCTAAAAATCAACACCAAAAACAAACACAAAGTCTGCCTTGTACTACACATGTGTGCATGGCCCTCCCATTAACAGGAGAGGCAAACTTCTGAAAATTAAAAAAAAAAAAAAAAAAGGTGATTCAGCAATCATTAATATTGCAGAGGATGCAATAAAGAAAATCAACCTCGGCTTCATTCACAGTCAATGGGGTATGCTGAACCTGGCGGTCAGTTCTCACACCAGGACAGTGAAGGCTTGTGCTAAAGCTCTTTTCTAGCTTTGGTAAAAGGTATCAGGTTCTGGAGCCCCAAAGAGAACAACAGAACCCCAGAGTGCATGTCCTGTTTTCAATATTAATTACTCTTCTAATTTCCCATCAAAAAGTAGGCGGCCCCCTAGAGCAGCTTATTTAGAGGCTGAGGGTAGCCTGGAACGGTTCTCACCAGGATTCAAACATTACAGCTGCCAGGCCCCCTGAGGCTACTAAGTATTCTGCTGAGATGATCCAGATCAGAAAACATACTGTTAAGGACCTGTGACACTCAGAATGTGATGAGGTGGCCAACAGGTGGCCCATCCTGAAAGCAGGTCTCAATATAAGGGACAGGGGGCTCAGGCAGCACCTCTGCTCGGCCTGACCACCTTAAACCCTGGCCAGTCTGAGGGAGCCTGGCCTCTCTGCGGGTGGCCAGCTGAGGGTGGGATGCCATGACCCTGGATAGGCCCAACCATTCGATTCTTGCCTGAACCCTCTCCTGGGGTTGGCAGGTCTCATGGTGCCAATGCTGCATTTGACTTTGCCCTGCTCTCAGTTCTCCACAACACTCTAAATGTAGATGCTGTTATTTAAAGAAAGAAAACAATGCCAACAAAAATATCAAAGCATTCCCCCTCCATTTTCCTGACCTGTCCTGTGGCTGCCCTGCCCTCATGCTGCCTCAGTCCCTTCCTCAGCTGTTTCAGATTAAATAATTTGGTTCTAGGACATTTTGTAAGACATTCTGTCTGAAATCCAACGAACATTGGAAAAGAAGAGAATAAACGAGATGCCACAAGTCTGAAAGGAATTCAACATTTTAAAGCTGAAACACATTGGAGGGTTGCCTTCCTCACTCCCAAAGCAGCTCTCAGAGTCCATAAAACTGCAAAGGCAAGTAGCTATTTGTTAGTTTGCTTGTTTCTTTGAACCCAGGAGAGAAATTCTCAGGGCTCTCATGTTGGAAGCACTCTGGATTCTCCTTTGTATGTGGTATCCCCCTGGCTATTCCCCTGCTGCCCTCGCAACCAGCTGCTGCCACTGACTCTGCGATGCACCCCTACCCAGAGCAGTGCCACCCAGGAAGCCAGAGAGGCAGCCCTCTTTCACGGACACTGGACAGTTCTTGTGTACAGCAGACTGCTAAAGGATCAAGGAAGCGGCTAGCATCATTATAAAGGAATATAGTAAGCAAGTCTGGCTCACTGACAAGCAGACCACATGAATAGAATACATATTTTTAAAAATTATACATACTTTTAAAATGATTATAAACATGTAGCAGTTTAGAAAAGGCGATGTGCTACAGGTCTACTATAACCACAATTGCACAACAATTTACAGATTCAGTAAAAGGCAGGGTGAAATCAACAGGGCAATCGCTCAAACATGACAACCCAAGCGAGGCAGGAGAGACGTGTGACAATACCAAATGGAACTCTCATTATGCGAGGAGCTGTGATCACCACCAATATCACCCCCAGAGGAGTTATAAAGCAAAGGCGCACAAGGGTGCCCCTGGTGGCCAGTGGTGGGTGCCGAGCGGGTGGGGGGTCGGGTGGCACGTCTGTGTTGGTGCCCACTGTCACGGTGCAAGCATCAGCGAGAACTCAAGCAGGGAAGTCTGTGCTGAAATACTAGCCTGTAATCCTAACGCCCATGCATAAGGTTCCATTTTTGTACTGTACATGATAAAAATATATTTATACATTTATATGCCTAATGCTTTTTATGCAAAGAAAAGAGTCTTCATATATCACTTTGGAGAAGTATGTATATGCTGTGCTAATCAGAGCATTGTGACACCAGTTTCGTATGTACCAATGGTGTTCCCAACTGTTCTGTCTACCAAGGAGGGTACAAATATAAATCACACTTTCCAGGTTAAACAGAAAGCACCTATACAGCACCATAACTTTTTGAAAACAAAACAAAATGAAATCCATAGAAGCAAAAGAAAAAACAAAAGAAAGGTAAACTGCCTTATCTTGTACTTCCATTGTGTCACTTGTACAATTACAACCTAAGCTTATATTTTAAAAAAAAATCAGTTTGTATGTTATTGTCTCTCACTCATACACCTCTAGCAGATCAGATTATACACAGCAAGGCTGAAAATAATCAAGGATGTGTATTCAGGAAAACAGTGGAGTTAGAACAGCCTTAGCATTGACTGGGGTTTGTATTCTTCACACATTTCTCACTGCAAGCTTAATGCTCACCTGCAAATTCCCTCCTTCTGCAAAGCGAAACAGGACTATTTTTTTTTTTTCTCCTTTTCTTTTCTCCTTAAAACCAAACCCTTTAGTGGCATTTGGCAACAAAGCTGTGCTGATTTCTTTCCTGAAAAGACCCTGGTTTCTAACCAACTGACCAAAGCTGTTCACATTAGCTGAGGACACTGACAGGCGATCACAGGCCCCACTGATCTGGCAACCGCAGACCAGGTGCTGGGGTCTCATCCACGGACCGCCGGACTCAGAACTGGAGACACGGGGGGCCAGGTGCTGCGCTCCACTCGGCTTGCCTGTGCATGGCTCAGTCCTGGACGGGTGCACACAGCAAACAACTGTGCCATTGTTCAGTTTTCAGAAAAGGACAATTTTCTACTAAACAAAAGAAGAAAAGAAAATCCCCCTCTAGTTTATGTAATGTGTTAATTTATGGAGTTCCATGGGCCCAAAATCTTGTGATGCCCGAAGCCGGAATGGTAACTGGTACGTTTGTTTTTAAATTTGCCAGGGGAAGGACGGTTAACATTTTAACAGAAAAATACTGCAAGTTAATGCATGTGAAAAACTCAGAAAGTCAAAGGAAAACAAACACAAGAACAACACTTAAAACATCCCATAGACCACTGCAATATTAAAACACCACAGAATCGCCGACGGGGGCTCCCGGTGTGCTCTGAGCGAGGAGGGTGGTGCTGGCGGGGTGCTGTCCTCCGTTGGCAGGTGCTGGCCACCCCGTGCAAGGAAGATTTTGCATACTTCATAGAGTTCTGTTCCAAGGGTAAGTGCTTCACCCAGGGTAAGGGGCCATTAACAGTTTCTGCTGGGTTAGGAAAATGGCGCGGGATTCACAAAGGTGTTAAGCTGTAAACGGTATCACTGTCCACTTGCTGAGAGCAGATTTGGCAAAGGGTTTTCTCTGTAGGTCTTGTGTCAGTTTGAGGGTCTAGAAGAGGAGAAAAGAAAACCAGATCAGTAAGGGCATTCCAACAGTAACAGCAGCCCCCTGGGGGCCACGCTTCATCAGCCTCTCGCCTCCTCGCCCCACCCCAGAGCGCACGCAGCAAAGCAGTTGCTACACCACATTCAAAGGCCTGGAATTCTAAGGACAAAGCATGAAGCTTACCTACCTTATTTCTTATTTTCTCCTTATTACAAAATGCTCTAAAGTTGAAAAGTCCAAAGGAAATGGGATCATTCACTTTGGAAGGTTAACAAAGAAAGGCAAATTAGAGTGTTTTAGTGGGCTCTTTTTAAGTTAGGGATGTTCAAGGTGCAGAAGGGGTTTTGTTCTAGACTTCTGGATTGAGGGGTTTCCTAGGACATGGGACTTTTCACGCTAAAACAAGGAAAGGTGGTCATCACCCCAAATGGACCAGCTGTATTTCTCTAGCTCTCCCCCACTGGCCATGTTGACTAACTGCAATTGCTTACTACCCTCCC
>RJWJ010046275.1:0-11429 GCA_004363605.1 Indri indri | reverse complement strand
GGTGGAATGATTTTTAAACACGGGGTGTGTTAATAAAAAAGTACTGGAGTATATTAAGGGGAAGGCTATTCAATGTGCTTAGGCCATCTGCGTTTGCTAACTGCCCCTCACTGAAGTTAGGTTCCTACCCTCTTTCGGAGACCAGGAGATAGGCACTCTTTCTTTCTTTCTTTTTTTTTCATTTCTTATTTAAATATTTATTTATTTAATTTTTTTTTTTTTTTTTTTTTTTTTTTTTTTTTTCCAGACAGAGTCTTGCTCTGTTGCCTGGGCTAGAGTGCCGTGGCATTAGCCTAGCTCACAGCAACCTTAAACTCCTGGGCTCAAGCGATCCTCCTGCCTCAGCCTCCTGAGTAGCTGGGACTACAGGCATGCACCACCACGCCCAGTTGATTTTTTTTTTTTTTCTATTTTTAGTTGCCTGGCTAATTTCTTAATATTTTTAGTAGAGACGGGGTCTAGCTCAGGCTGGTCTTAAACTCCTAACCTCAAGCGATCCTCCCACCTTGGCCTCCCAGAGTGCTAGGATTACAGGTGTGAGCCAACATACCTGGTCTAAATATTTATGTATGTATTTATTTTTAATTTATTTTTTTAAATTTCAGAATATTATGGGGAGCTGATCATTAAGTTAACCCAAAAGAGAATTCAATGGCCACACGACACAAAGATACAGATTGGACAGAATTAGTTCATAAAATTCACTCAACTAACAATACAACAAGTAGCAGTAAGAACAAACCCAGGGGAGGGGTGGGAATGGGTGGGGAACCTGCAGCCTTCGGAGCTCAAGATTGCTCTTTTTTAAGCACCAAAGGAGGCAAGAAAAACTTTACCCTTCTCTGCTACACCCCTTTTAATAAAAGGATCTGTTCTGTAAAATCTGGATTCAGTCAAAAGCCTGCACTCAAGGATCCAGAAGGCCACTGGTGGCCCCAAGGCCGCAGAGGTTCCCTACCCCTCACTCAGCAAATTGAGAGTATCAATTAAAAGAAAAATTATAAAAAAGTCCAAACAGAAATTCTGGAGTTCAAAAGTATAAATGCTAAAAGGGAGGGGGAAAAAAAAAAAAAAACCACCAGAAGGGCTCAGCTGCATATTCGAGCAGGCATAATCCTGTCTCAGAAACAGACACAGAACTGTGAGGAAAAATAAACAGAGCCTCAGAGACGGGTAGGACACCCTTAAGCATACCAATATTCACATAATTGGAATTCCAGAAGGAAAGGATAGAGAGAAATGGGTAGAAAGAATATTAGCAGAAATAATGGCTGAAAATGCCACCAATTTGATGAAAAACATTAACGCCTATATCCAAAAATTTAATGAACTCCCTGTAGGGTACTAAAAGAAATCCACACATAGGCACATCATAGTTAAATTGCCTAAATGTAGATGAATATTTAAAAGTGAAATTCTGTGATTTAATAGTGTCAAAGATAAAAAAAGGCAAAATATTAAAACAGTTAAATCTATTTGATTAGCATTATTTTCTCTAATTCCCTATACATTTACCGATTTTCATATTAAGTTAAAAAGACTTGAAAATAAAATTGAAGATATCATGTAAAAAGAAAAAATATGGGACAAAGAAATGGTAGATGGGAGAGAAAAGATTAAAAAATTAAAAGTCATTCCAAAAGTTTATCTGACAAATTGGAGTCCCCCCCACCCCCTGCAAAAAAGGGATGAGATGGAAACTGAGTAGTATAGAGCAAATTATTAAAAAATACTATATCAAGACTTCCCTGTACTGACGAGGAGTTTTTAGATGGAAAAGGCCACTGAGTATCCAGCACATTAAAAAAAAGACCAACCCAAATTTTACTGTGAAATTTCTGAACATTGGGAACAAAGATCATTAAAGCTTTCAGAAAGAAACACATTAGAAATCAGGATTCAAAATGATATCAGGCTTTTCAAGAGTAACAACAAAATGTAGAAGACAACAGAGTAATAATACCTTAATGTTTGTAAGGAACAATGATATGCAACCTAAAATTTTCCTGCCATTTTATAATTTATTTATTTTACTTTAATTTTTTTAAGGGACAAGGCCTTGCTCTGTCACCCAGGCTAAGTACAGTGGCATGACCATAGCCACAAACTACTGGGCTCAAGTGATCCTTTGCACTAAGCCGTCCAAGCAGCTGGGACTACAGGTGCTCAGCAATATGCCTGGATAATTAAAAAAATTTTTTTGTAGAGATGGGGTCTCACCATGTTGCTCAGGCTGGTCTCCAACTCCTGGGTTCAAGCAATTCTCCTGCCTACACCTCCCAAAGTGCTGGGATTACAGGCATGAGCCGCTGCACTCAGCCTTACTTGTGCTTTTATACTGTTATCTTGATTGCGTTTGTGCTAATCCATTTTCTAAATCATTAATTTCTGCTTTTATATTAATTACTTCCATTTATTCCTTTATTTTTTGTTCTCTTTTTTAGCCTGACAATTTTCAGTATTTTTCAATTGACATAAAAATATTTAAGGCTATGAATTTTCTTCTGAATACTGCTTTAGTTGCAGCCCATTGATACTGATATATAAGGCTTTCATTACAGCATGTTTTAGATATATTGCGATTTTCATTCATACTTTCTTTTTGACTGTTGTTTCAGCGCATTTAAAAATGGGTAAATAGGGCTTTCCATTTTCTGCTTTCATTACTATTTCTAGTTTGACTACATTGAGATCAGAAATTATTTTCTGAAATTTGTTTAGATTTTCCTTGTGCACAAAAAGAAATTACCCACATATATGTTCCCTGGGTACCAGAGAAGATGTAATTAATGCATTGAATTTAATAATATTAATTCT
Organism: Indri indri; assembly: GCA_004363605.1. Classification (NCBI taxonomy): domain Eukaryota; kingdom Metazoa; phylum Chordata; class Mammalia; order Primates; family Indriidae; genus Indri; species Indri indri. The sequence continues at coordinate 8,612 of RJWJ010046275.1, read as the reverse complement.
ACCTTATTATTATTTAGATTTATTATATCCTTATTTATTTGTTGTCTATTTGAACTGATGTGGCCTGAAACGGAATTAACACTGTCTTGGTCCTAATCTGTTCTTTTAAACACTCCTTATACTTCTCGTGAATTCTGCTTTATGAATCCTGATGCTAGATTACTGGGTACACAGATATTCTTAACTGTTAAATCTTTGTTGTAAATTAGATTCTTCAGCATTATAAAGTGCCATCTGTGCTTTGTTTTTAAGCTGAGTTCTACCTTTTCTGATAATTAAGATTTCAATTTGTCTTTGCTTGATATATCTTTTGGAAAAATATTTGTTTAAGTAATTTAAGTCCTCAGATGACATTATCTTCTTTGAGTGGTATTTTTTTATTGGTTACCATGGGATTACAATTAACATCCTAAATTTATTTCAGTCTAGTTTAAATTGATACAAAACTAGCTTCAATAACATACAAAAATGAAAGGATGGAAAAAGATATTCATACAAACAGTAACCAAAAGAAAGTCAGGGGAGGGGCCTATATCTTCATCAGGTGAAACACACTTTAAATCAAAAACTGTTACAAGACAAAAGACATTATATATCGATAAAAGATTCATTGAAAAGGTAACAGGGACAGAAAAATGGAGAGTTACTAATCAAAGTGTATAAAGTTTCACTTAAGCAAGATGAAGAAGTGCTAGATTTGCTATACAACGTTGTACCTACAATCAACAATACTGAAATGTACCTTCCAATTTCTTTTTAAGAGGGTAGATCTCACATTAAGTGTTCTCACCACAATAAAGAAAAAAAAGATACAGCAATTATAAACCTTTACATTTCAAGGAACAGAGCTCCACAATATATGAAGCAAACACTGACAGAATTAAAGGGACAAATAGATAGTTCTACAAGAATAGTAAGAGACTTCAATACCCCAATTTCAATATGAATAATACATCCAGACAGAAGGTCAGCAAAGAGAGGATTTGAACCCTAAACCAACTAGACCTAACAGACACGCACAGAAACACTCCACCCAACAACAGCAAAATGTACATTCTTCTCAAGTGCACATGGATCATTCTCTAGGGTAGACCATATGTTTAGTCAAAATTCAAATTTAAATAAATTTAGAAAGACTGAAATCACACAAAGTATCTTCTCCAACTACAATGGAATGGAGTGAAAAATCAATAAAAGAAGGAAAACTGGAAAATTCATGACAACATGTGAGACTTCTTCCCTGGGTCAGATAATGGTTTTTGAATATGTGAAGAATAGTGCCTTAAATTTTTGGCTTCTTCACAATTTAACAGCTACAGACAAGACAATACTTTTAAGTTTAATCTGTATGATTAACATTTTCTTCATCACTTTCTTCAATCTAGACCAGGGGTTGAAAAACTATACCCCAGCCCAACATCTGCTTTGCAAATAAAGTTTTGTTGGAACACAGCCACACCCACTTGTGTACGTGTTGCCTATGGCTCTTTCCTGCTGGCACAGCAGAGTCGAGTTCTCGTAACAGAGACCGTATGACCCACAAAACTGAAAATAATTCACTACCTGGACCTTTACTGAAAAAGTTTTCCAACCTCTGCTTAGATGATCAGTAAAACAGTTAATGAAGCACTAATGACAATTTCTGTGGAATAAATACTCTGACCAAGATCACTTTCAAGCTGCCAATGCTACATCGCTAAGTGTGGAGTTGGGAAGGGAGAAGTAGCACATCCCTATACATTATTTCCACCATAATAATAAAAAAAATGCACTAGAATAATTAGGAAATGACTTTAAGTATTTACTTTGTTTTAATATAACTTATTTATGAGTTTATAGACAGTAATATAATTTTTTTAAATGGCTATATTTAACGATTGGCTCATACAATTCCTGATAATTTAAGTCTACCCTTGTGAGTCAGTACAAGTCAGGTTTCGCACGCCACCACTACCATCACCTCACACAGGCGGTCCATGGGTTACACAGGAGACGTGTTCCTAAGAACATCTTTAGGTTGGATTTGTATGTAATCGGATTCCTGACGAACAGCACATATATCGTAATAATAATAAAAATAACACTATAATGGCTCAAACACGGTAATAGTAATACAGTGTAATACTGTAATAAAAATTCTCCTGTACTGTAATAAGTTACTATTGTGCTCTTTCTTTTAATCCAAACAAACAGAACACAAAAACAAACTCATACAAAAAGTTTAGAATGGAGATAGCAGAAATTTCAAAAAAATATTAAAGGTTAACACACTTAACGTCGCACCCACGTCTTGCCCACTGGAAGGGCATGTTTGAGGCAGGAAGGCAGCTGTTAATGGGAAGGTGGTGACAGGGACGGTGCCGGAGAGGACGAAGCTTGTGCGGAGAGTCAGGGTTCGACTCTGGTGCTGGAGGAGGGGAGCTCACCACTGAAGTTGGTTTCTTGAAACAGGTGTCTAGGGTTGTTTGCACAGCCTTTTTCTTGTCATAAATAGCCTTGTAACAGTTGACATTCTCACTAACTGCACGGTAAACCTCTGCAAACCGCTCGCTGTTATGATCTTGCCCCTCAAGCTCAGCAAATCCTGCTTCGGTGAGACCAAAGGCTTCAGCTACTTCTTTTGTTTAAACTTTCTTGGCTCTGGATCTTCTGATTCTTCGAGTTCTTGTGTTTCTACCAGCTGCTTCCTAACTATGAGCTAGCGTAAAGCTGCGCCAACAAACCACTTATACCACGCGGGTTTGCTTACATGCGTGGCCTAGTTCCCGAATTATTAATTTAATTGTTTAATTATAAATTAGCCTTATGGGGGACTTGGGAGCCCGTTTGAAAGTACGGAATGCTGTTGTCTGTAACCCAGAGACTGCCTGTATTTCGTTTCAACTTTCCTGAATCACTTTGTTTTAGGCTTGCCTCTGCATACAATGAGGAGTTAGGTTTTGCTTTGTAATTCAATCTGGAAAAAGGTTTGTTTCAGCAGGTGAGTTAAGGCCTGCATTAGTTTGCTAGGGCTGCCATAACAAAGTATCACAAACTGTGTGGCTTAAATGACAGTTTACTGTCTCACAGTTCTGGAGGCTGGCAGTCTGAGATTAAGGTGAGGAAGAGACTGTTCCACACCTCTCCCAGCTTTCGGTGGTGCCGGCAATCTCTGGTGTCCTTCACACCACCAATCTCTGCCTTCATGCTCACACGGCAGTCACGTGTCTGGGTCCCAACTGCTCCTTTTTACAAGAACACCAGTCATACTGAATCGGGGCCCACCCTACTCCAGTATGACCTCATCTTAAATAATTATATCTGCAGTGACCCTCAATTCCAAATAAGGTCACATTCTGAGGTACTGGGGGTTAAGACTTCGACATACAAACGTAGGGGGGAACACAATTCGACCCATAACAAAGCCACTTACATGTTGTAACATGACATGTTTCATCTCACTTTTAGAATAGTTATGTCCTGTATGGTTTTTTATCTTCCTCTTTTTATTTTGTTCACTTTTTCATTTCTATCCTCTATGACCTATGTCGTTTTCTGTAGATTTAATTTTGCCTTCATTCTATGGTGTCTTCCAGCTCTTTACTAAGTTCTTTCAACTCATGTGTCATCTCTTTATGTTTTACCATTTACTCTGGGAGTCTTTGCATTTCATTTCTGTGTTTTCCTTCATAAAGATGGTTATTTCATTAAGATATTTAAGCTCATGGAGGAATATTCTGTTTTAAATTTCATCTGTCCCCTGTTAACATGTTTTATGGTCAGTGTTCTTAGTGAACAAATTAGTATATTTCATTGCTCTTTTCCTATGTTTTCATTTTAGTTATCTTCATATCAATCCTTTTATTATTACTTATCAGTAAATGGGTTGGGCTATTCCTAAAAACGCCATTTACCTGAGATTTGTTTTACTTGGGTGTGCAAGTGTGGGGAGCCTGCTCTTCCAGCTAGTTATTTCCTCATAATCCAAATGCTCTTTTCTTTCAGGTGCCACAAAAACCGAGTGACTATGTATAAGGCCAGTCTGGGTGCCTGTGTGGGGCCCTACTTTCCCAACGTCTTTGAACCATACTAAATCCAAGAAGGATTCTACAAATAGCCACTGCTCACTCCAGTTTCCACACCTGCTTTGCTCACAGGGACGGACTTTTGTACTTTGTGGCGTGCTCTTCCCCTTCAGGACTAATGCTTTAAAACCAAGTCCATGTTACTTTTTGAAAACAGAAAAAAAAACAGACTTTAAACAATGAAAAAGAATGCATTACATTTTAAAAACTTAATTTCTAGTGTTGGCCAAGAATGTGGAGAGAATGAGAACCCATATTTCATGAGGATATAAATGGGTACAGTGATTAGAAACCAGAATTTAAACTGCACATTTACTCTGACCCAGTAATACTATTTCTAGAAACAGATCCCAAAGAATTAACTGCAAAGGGACTCAATGATATAGAAACAACTAGAGTCACTGCAGTTTTATTACAGTGATAAATGAAAATAACCTAAGTGTTCATTAGCGGAGGACTAATTACATGGTACCAACACACCTAGGAACATCACACAGTATAGGAAGCGAGTGCCCATTTTTTTGTTTTTCATTTTCTTCATCTCTAAAGATGCTAAATCCTAAGGCATGGTCCTTACACCATATCTATTCTATTTATACTCCCCTCCATTCTCATGGCTTTAAAGAACATGCAACTGGGAGAAGAAACTTCTGAGCCCTGCTGAGGCTTTGCAAAGGCTTTCAGGCTCCTACAACCTAGCCACAAACTGCCTTGCTCCTCCCCCTACCTCAGTGGTGGTGTAGATCTATAAACCCCCTGGGAGCTATAAGGTTCTTCCTAAAGCTTGGGGTACTTAAGTATTCTGCCTGGGAGACCAGAGTCTACCATGGATACATAAAAACATCTTGGCAGCTGGCTCCATCATGCAAACATCAACCAATGACAGGGACAACAACAATATAGCTAATCATAGCACCTTCCAACTCAAGCAAACAGGGTGTGGCTGATTCACACTCACAAGTACCACCCACCACCACTGAGAGTAAGCTGGGGGATCTGACTCATTATACATTGTTGGGAAGAGGTGAAGATAGCAGGTCAGACATAGAGGTACAACAGACCAAGAGGTACAACAAACCTGCTAGAACACCCCAAAGGCAACTCAGGACCAGCACTCTCCCTGGCACACTCAGGGATCAATCTTCGGGCACCTGGAGACAGGCCCATAAGCCAGGCCCTAGCAGCCCCAAGTCTCTACCAAGAGGCCAGATGCAAAGGAATCAATGAAAGAACCCCAGAAACATGAAAAATCAGAGTGAAAAGACAGCCCCCCAAGAGAAAACAATAACTCCTCACCAATGGATACCAAACAAAATGAAAAGACTGAAATGACAGAGGAAGAATTCTGAATATGGATTATAAGGAAGCTCAATGAAATACAAGAGAAAATAGAAACCCAACACAAAGAAACCACAAAAACAATGCAGGAAACGAATGAAAAATTTACCAAGGAAATCAAATTATTAAAAAAAAAATCAAACAGAACTTCTGGAAATGAAAAATTCATTCGAAGAAATACAAAACACCATGGAAAGCCTTAAGAATAGGCTAGGTCAGGCATAAGAAAGAATCTCAGTGCTTGAAGACAACATCTCTGAGTTAGTCAGAGAGAAAGATCTGGGAAATAAGAGGAATGTATAAAATCTACAAGAAACATGGGACTATGTGAAGTGGCCTAAAATGAGAATCACAGGCATCCCTGAGGGCAAAGAAGCAAATACACAAGGGGTGGAAAACCTATTTGAGGGAATAACTGAGGAAAATTTCCCTGGCCTTGCTCGAAATCTACATATCCAGGGACAAGAAGCTCAAAGGACCCCTGGGAGACTCGTTGTGAAGAGGCAATCACCATGACACACAGTCATCAGACTGGCCAAAAGTAAACATGAAAGAGTCATAAGGTGAACACAGCAGATAACTTACAAAGGAAAACCCATCAGACTAACTGCAGACTTCTCAACTGAGACCTTACAAGCCAGAAGGGACTGGGGCCCCATTCTTAGTTTTTTCCAAACAGAATAATGCCCAGCCTAGAATTTTATATCCTGCAAAGCCCAGTATGTATGTATGTATGTATGTATGTATGTATTTATTTATTTAGAGACAGAGTCTCACTGTGTTGCCCAGGCTAGAGTGCCGTGGCGTCATCCTAGCTCACAGCAACCTCAAACTCCTGGGCTCAAGCAATCCTCCTGCCTCAGCCTCCCAAGTAGCTTGGAGTACAGGCATGCGCCACCATGCCCGGCTAATTTTTTCTATATATTTTTAGTTGTCTAATTAATTTCTTTCTATTTTTAGTAGAGACGGGGTCTCGCTCTTGCTCAGGCTGGTTTCGAACTCCTGAGCTCAAACAATCCGCCCGCCTTGGCCTCCCAGAGAGCTAGGATTACAGGCGTGAGCCACTGCGCCCAGCCCAAGTTTCTTATATGAGGAAGAAACAGAGACTTTCTCAGGCAAGGACACACTGAGGGAATTTGTCAAGACCAGATCTGTCCCGCAGGAAGAACTCAGAACTGCATTATACATGGATCAGCACAATGGACACCCACCAGTATAGTATCAACCAAAAGCTAAAGGTCAGAGCCTGGATACCACAATGGCTCAAGAAGTAAAACAAAGCAATAAAGTTCTACTCAACAGGATGAACAGAAATCCACCCCACTTATCTATTCTTTCAATAAATGTGAATGGCTTGAACTTCCCACTCAAGGCTGGCTGAATAGATAAAACAAATACTAGCCAAGTATCTGCTGTCCCAAGGAAACACATCTAACCCACAAGGACTCATTCAGACTCAAGGCGAAGGGACAGAAAACCATACTCCATGCAAATGGAAACCAAAAGAAAGCTGGTGTAGCCATTCTCGTATCAGATAACATAGACTTCAAATCAACAAAAGTAAAGAAAGACAAAGATGGTCATTATATAACGGTGAGGGAACAATTCAACAAGACATAACAATCATAAATATTTATGTACCTAACACAGGTGCACCCAGATTCATAAAGCAAACCCTACTTGAAACTAAAGAAAAATGATAAACAGCAGCATCATAATAGCTGGGGACTTCAACACTCCACTGACAGAAGGGGACAGATCCTCTAAGTAGAAAATCAGCAAAGAAATGATGGACATAAATGGAACCCTAGAACAAATAGGCCTAACAGACATTTACAGAACATTCTACCCCAAAACTACTGAACATATGTTCTTCTCATCAGCTCATGGAACATTCTCTAAAATCGATCATATCATAGGCGACAAAACACGTCTCAACAGATTTCAAAAAATAGAAATTATACCATGTATCTTCTCAGACCACAGTGGAATAAAATTAGAAATCAATTCCAACAGAAACACTTAACTCTACACAAAATCATGGAAATTAAACAACCTACTGCTGAATAGTTATTGGGTCAAGGAGGAAATTAAGATGGAAATCAAAAGATTCTTACAACTAAATGATGAAGGGGACACAAGTTATCAAAATCTGTTAGATTCAGCAAAAGCAGTCATAAGAGGAAAGTTCATAGCCATAAATAGTTACATCCAAAAGACAAAAAAATCACAAATCAATAATCTAATTAACCATCTCAAGGAACTGGAAAAGGAAGAGCAAACCAATTCCAAACCCAGCAGAAGAAAAGAAATAACTAAGGTCAGAGCAAAAGTAAATGAAATTGATAAAAGAATTATACAGAAAATTAATGATACAAAAAGTTGGTTCTTTGCGAAGATAAACAAAATTGACAGGCCTCTCATTACATTAACCAGAAACAGAAAAGAAAGGACCCTAATAAACTCGATTGGAAATGAAAAAGAAGATATTACAACTGACACCACAGAAATACAAAGTATCATCTCTGAATACTATAAAAATCTCTATGCACATAAACTTGAAAACACTGAGGAAATGGACAAATTCTTGGAAATACACAAACTCCCTAGGCTCAATCAGAAGAAACAGAACTCATGAATAGACTAATATCAAGTAATGAAATTGAAGCAGCAATAAAAAATCTCCCAATAGGCCGGGCATGGTGGCTCACGCCTGTAATCCTAGCACTCTAGGAGGCCAAGGCAGGAGGATCACTCGAGGTCTGGAGTTCGAGACCAGCCTGAGCAAGAGCGAGACCCCATCTCTACTAAAAACGGAAAGGAATTAGCTGGACAACTAAAAATATATATATGTAAAAAAAAAATCAGCTAGGCATGGTGGCACGTGCCTGTAGTCCCAGCTACCTGGGAGGCTGAGGCAGGACGATCGCTTAAGCCCAGGAGTTTGAGGTTGCTGTGAGCTAGGCTGATGCCACAGCACTGTAGCCCGGGCAACAGAACAAGACTGTCTCAAAAAAAAAAAAAAAAAAAAAAAAATCTCGCAACAAAAAAAGTCCTGGACCAGATGGTTTCATAGATGAACTTCATGAGACCTACAAAGAAGAACTGGTACCCATACTGCAGAAATTATTTCATAACATCATTACAAATGTATGTTTAGCTATATTATGCCAGTCCCTCAACAAACCTGTCCAAATTTCAGTAACCAAT
>RJWJ010046274.1:0-11427 GCA_004363605.1 Indri indri | reverse complement strand
GGGCCGAATCATTCTCTCAGTGGGGTTCTCTGAACTAGAGAAACCTCACCATCACCAGGATCATGAGACTACTTGTTATCATGGTCACTTCTGTAGAGAATTTAATGGCAAGAGATCAATATTTGGTTAATTTAGATTATCTACATTTCTGGAGTAGCCATTTCTGAGTTTATTTGCACAGTATATATTGTTTTAATGTCTTCAGAGGTATGAAGACTCAGAAGTGATTTTCAACCCAGAATGCGACTTCTTTCTTACCACCATTGATTCCTATCAAAAAGATTTCTGAGAGGATGAGATTTTTTTCATGGCTTTAGAAATACCTTTGCTTTCCTGAGGGACTGTCACAAACTCCATGGTTTTATCCCACAAACTAGATGTTTTTCTTCTGTTGCCCGTTATCTTTCCTTTTTTCCAAACTTCCTCTTTTTTTTTTTCTTTTGAGACAGAGTCTCACTCTGTTGCCTGGGCTAGAGTGCAGTGGCATCATCATAACTCACTGCAACCTCAAACTCCTGGGCTCAAGTGATCATCCTGCCTCAGCCTCCCGAGTAGCTGGGACTATAGCTGCGCACCACTGTGCCCGGCTAAGTTTTCTATTTTTTGTAGAGATGGGGTCTTACTATGTTGCTCAGGCTGGTCTAGAACTCCGGGCCTCAAGTGATCCTCCTGCCTTGGCCTCCCAGAGTGCTGAGTCAACAGGCATGAGCCACGCTCCTGGCCCCTAAGCGTAACTCTTAACTTGGGTTAAAAGAATGTTTGTTTTTAACCTGTTTAATAATGAAAAAGAAAGAGCATGGTGATTACACATTGTTTATTGTTCAAAGGAGGCACTATTTAAAACAGTGCCTCCCCCACACCCCCACACAGGATCAATCCTGCCTATTTTTGTAAATAAAGTTTTATTGGAACACAGCCACACCCATTCCTTTATGTCTTGTCTGTGGCTGCTTTCGTGCTATGAAAGGAGAGTCGTTGCCACAGAGACCCACAAAGCCTAAAACTTTTGCCATCTGACCCTTTTACAGACAAAGTTCATCAATTGCTGATCTAAAGGGTGTGACACAAGAAAATTTTTTTTTTTTTTTTTTTGAGACAGAGTCTTACTGTGTAGCCTGGGCTAGAGTGCCGTGGCGTCAGCCTAGCTCACAGCAACCTCAAACTCCTGGGCTCAAGCGATCCTTCTGCCTCAGCCTCCCGAGTAGCTGGGACTACAGGCACGCACCACCATGCCCAGCTAATTTTTTCTATATATTTTTAGTTGTTTGGCTAATTTCTTTCTATTTTTAGTAGAGACAGGGTCTCGCTCTTGCTCAGGCTGGTTTCAAACTCCTGAGCTCAAACGATCCGCCTGCCTCGGCCTCCCAGAGTGCTAGGATTACAGGCATGAGCCACCGCAACTGGCCCCTTAAAAAGGTTTTGAAAGAATGGACAGCATGAAGTTCCAAATTGAAAGGTTACAGAAAAGTCTCTCTTCAAGCACTGTCCTCAGCTATCTTGTTCCCTTCCCTGGAAGTCATAGAACAAGACTGTTTTGAGTTTTTTCCAGAGATACATCGTGCAAAGATGATTTTTTTTTGCTATATCGTTTATGCAGCATTCTTATTTCGGTTGAGAATCTATTTCTCTATTTAGTGAAAAAAGAATATTTATGAGAGATACTGAGAAAAAATGTACAGGGGAGAGGCCAGTAATTAGTTCAGACTGGCCCAGGTATTGTGCACACGCTAATGTGCTCAACCCGGAATTGATGCAGCAGAGAATACCGAAGACTTCTAAGACATGGTATGGCTGGGGAAGGCTTTAATACAGTGCTTGAACCAAATCCCGAGCGCTGAGTAGGAGTTGAGTAGACGCATCTTTGTATTACAAATGCTGGCAGGACAAATCATTGGCTGGCATCCCAGACACTTTCCAAGCGTGCTCCTGAGGGAGCGTGTGCCCAACTCCTCAAATAATGCTGCCCAGATTTGGAGCATTCTGAAAGCTGTGTGTCACTGTGAAGGCTGTCTATCTTCTCATTAACAGGCAGGGACACTTCGGTGCTGAGAAACCCAGGTTCCCATCCCAGGTTTTAGAAGAACTCCGTGATCCCCTTTCTTCTTCCTTCTCTACCACAGCTGCTCTCTAGACTTGCGCTGTCCAAAAAATATAATGTGAGCCACATGTATTACTTGAACTTTTCCAGTAGCCATATTAAAAAGTAAAAAGAAACAAGTGAAATTACTTTAGTACTTGAGTAATTTTAATACAATACGTCTAAAATACAGATTCCGACATGTAATCAATATAAGAATTACTAACGGGCTATCTTACACTCTTTTTCTCATATCAAGTCTTTGAAATTTGGTGTGAATTTGACACGTCTATCACATCTAAATTCAGACTAGCCGCATTTCAAGTGCTCAATAGCCACATGTGGCAAGTGGCTACAGATCGAAAAGCACAGATTTAGACTCTGCATAAAGGGAATGTGTAGTGTTAAAAAAAAAATTATTCAACGACACTTGTTAAAGAATGGTAAGGTAGACTTTATTGAAGGAGAGGCTATCCTGATAGGTACGGGGACCACAGCTAGGGGGTCTTGCAGTGTGGGTGGAGAGATTGGGCTTGGCTCCAACACCAACGAGAGCAAGTATTTGTAACCAAGGAGCAGCGTGGGGGGTCAGCGGATGGAAAATTACTAAGTGGAAACATCAGGAGTGAAGGGGATCCTTGCTAGACCAACTCGATAGAATTCTTGCTGAAGGCAGGCCAGGGCGATAAGACATCAAAGGTGGTGGATTTTTGCTAAACCGACTTAGCAGGATTCTTGCTCAAACTGTATTCTATAAGGACTGAGAGGAAAGCTCAAGGTCAGGCCTAGTGAAGCAGAGGGCTCAGGAGCCTGACCATAGTTAGGTCAAGGAGAGAGTCTCTGTCAGCAGATCTAGCACTTGCTCATGGCAGAATCCCTGGGTATAATTCACAAAGCACAAGGATATATATTGAAACCTTAAAGCATCTCACCTTTGGTCATGCATATTTTTTGTGTTTGGGGTGAAACCAGTATAATATGGCCATGTATGGGGTCTGCTGTTGGGTTTGGTAATCTGTCATCTTGCTTGTTTCTTCAAGTGGCTCCCCAGGTACCCTAGCTTACTTGGCAGGTTCTTTCAGAATCCCCTTAAGAACGTTTGCAAGTGATAAGTACTTTCTGCATTCAAAGGACAATCAATGTTAATGGCAAAATCTACTAATTGCCAGTATTTTACTTCCACATTTTGTCCTTGATTTGGGCATAGTTTAGAAAATAGCCAGACTCCTTGGCAAGCTTCAGATGTAAGCTACTGGTGATCAGAAAATCATTAGGATTGAAGAAAATAGAACTTTTTAATACGGCAATGTTGAAATAAATGGAAAATTCCATTCATCGACAAACATTTTTTTTGAATCAGCTTTGCCAGTAAGATGCTAGACAGTGGGATACAAAGGTGCCTTAGAGCCCTGTGTTCAAGAATTCTATCTTTTTTTTTTTTTCAGACAGAGTCTCACTCTCTTGCCTGGGGCGAGTGCCGTGGCGTCTGCCTAGCTCACAGCAACCTCAAACTCCTGGGCTCAAGCGATCCTACTGTCTCAGCCTCCTGAGTAGCTGGGACTACAGGCATGTGCCACCATGCCCGGCTAATTTTTTCTATATATATTTTTAGCAGTCCAATTAATTTCTTTCTATTTTTTGGTAGAGATGGGGTCTCGCTCTTGCTCAGGCTGGTCTCGAACTCCTGAGCTCAGAACAATCTGCCCATCTCGGCCTCCCAGAGTGCTAGGATTACAGGCGTGAGCCACCGCGCCCGGCCAAGAATTCTATCTTATGTTAGCAGCAGCGAGGGAGAGATTTGCACATCAGTGACATCCGAGTCATTCAAGAGTGCTTTGATAGAGGGGTAGAATACTGACACGGCATCTTACTGGGCAATGGATGACGTGGGTGTCAAGCTTTCTATGTTACTGAGAAAAGTTGTGTAGCTTCTCTCATGCACAAGAACACGCACAACAATGATTTGCTCCAACCTAGGATATAGATGGGTAGATTTGTGGAATTGTGACATGTTTTATGAAAGGATTCTCTAATAACAATATTGACACTTTCAGCTGTTGAATGAACAGCAGGAAATGCAGTCATGCTATGCAGCTGGGAATTTACTACATTTGTAAAGTGCACTACAACCCCTGTCCATGACTCTCCTGATTCCTGGCTATTTCTGGCTTGATAATGAAGAGTTGCATATTAGTATTAATATAATTCTTTTCTAATCTAAAACAGAATAACGGCAACCTAGGAAGCCTGAAGCAAGTGGGAAGTCCCTAATGTTAATGACCCAATCAAAGTTGTCTTAATATGTCAGTTAACAAGGCAAATCATAATTGTGCAGCAGAAAATCCTTCAACTGTCTATGTAAATGATGTCTTCCTTAATTTAGAAGTGATATTTAATGTTTATTGGAAGTTTGTTTTACATTTTGTATATAGTCTGGGTCTGTTGATCTCAAGAAGGACGGCATTCTCTCTGGTATGCTAGACTCTGTGGCTGGTCCCACAGAAGCAGGAAGCTTGGTGTTTGCTATTTACTGAATATTTATGTCTCCCCCCGCCCGCTAAATTCGTGTGTTGAATCCTGATCCCCAATGTGGTGGCATTTGGAGGTGGGTCCTTTGAGAAGTAATTAGGTCATGATGGTGGAGCCCTTATCATGGCATTCGTGCCTTTATAAGAAGAGACACAAGAGAGATGATCACCCTCTGTTATGTGAGGACACAGGGAGCATTTACAAACCAGAAAGTGGGCCCTCATTGGACACCAGATCTGTTGGTACCTTGATCTTGGACTTCCAGCCTCCAGAACTGTGAGAAATAAATTTCTGTTGTTTAAGCCATCCAGTCTATGGTATTTCATTATAGCATCCTGAACTAGGATAGTATTCAGAATACATCCTTAGTAACGCTAAGCAGTGTATATATAATGTTACTTTTCTTTATTGATCAGAGGAATATGAGGGCAAGAATGTAACAGAGGGAATGGTCTGAAAAAATGGCAAAAATATTTTCTGTCTCTTTAAAACATCCTCCACTCTTTTCTGGGAACAAAAACCTGCATCCCTGCCTCAGGCCAGTGGTTGAGAGGGGCAGGGTAAGTCTTTTGTTATTTGTGGTAAAGGAGATGGTTCAGCCCAGACCTGGTAAAGGGAGGTCCTGGGTGGAGGTCACAAATTGTCTTCGGTGGAAATAGGACAATCAGAATCAATTGCAGTTGAACAATAATTGCCTGAAGCTGAGAACCCGTCCTTTAAAAGCTCTGTATTGCTGCCTATTATTAGGACGTTGGCTTTTCAGAGTCTCCATCCTTCTCTTTTGCTGGCAAAGTAATAACATTTCTCTTTCCTTCTCCTCAAAACACTTCTTGTTCTTCTGATGCAGCCTCAAGGACAAGTGGCTGAGCTTTTGGTAACAAGGACAACCTTAACTGCTGATTATATCTTGCAAACCCGGGATTCACCAAGGATCTGGCAGCCAAAGTCCCCTTCATGGAGAAGTGATACGTTTTTATTTAAGAGAGAGGCTTAAACCTCAGACAGGATACCACCGGCCAGACCTGGAAAACTACTGAACTGAATTAGCTAGAAGTCAGCCTCCAGTATCACAGCATCTTCTTGATCAGAGTGTGGTGCTGTTTTTCTGAGTCTATTTTCTCTTCATTTAATTTGAAGCCATACAATGTGCATTGGCTAGTTTTGGAATGACAATCATTTGCTCTGGGTATCTTGTGGTCTCATAGAAATAGCCTTAAACTCAATTCTGGTTCTAGGCACAAATAAGAATTTAGACAGAGCATCTAAGGAAAAACAACACATAACCTAGAATATCACATAGAAATACAGCACACATCAGGTAAACTCTTACAGTGTTTTTGGTTTGTTTTGTTTTGTTTTCTTTGCTTCCTGGATTGCAACTTTACTCTTATGCCAGTCAGGAAGGCAGCCATGATAGCGCTTCCGTGGTTAAATTACTTATTATAGAATTTAAACCCTGGGAATAAGGTTTATGGTGAAGGGATTTATAGAAGGGGTTTATAGTGATGGGATTACACAGCTGTGAGAAAATGCAGAGTGCCTATAAATTGGCACGCCAATCAAGACAATTTATTGTCTACACCTGAGGGTTTTTTAAGCACTAAATCATTTGGTATGCAAAGAAAATAGTGAAGTAGGTAAATAACTCATTACATAACTGAAAATGTCTTTTTTTTCCATAAGGCTTCTTTTTTCTGCCCAAGACACACACCTGAAAGTGACCTTATTATGCAAGGGAGCAAATCTGGCTGCTGAAGACGTTTTAAGCCCCTTGCCATAGCTTATTTAACTTTAAGAAATCCTATTTTATGATAGTAATTAAAGACAAAGTGGTAAAAGTATAAATCATTTATATGTAATATAGCTATATAAAAAGTAGTAGGAAAAAACAAAATAAAATAGGTAGTAGAAGTATAAATTATTTATATGTAGAGTTAGCTATATAAAATAACTTAAAAAACATTGGGAATATTAACAATGGTTATCTTTGAGTGGTAGGAATAGAGGCGAATTTTTTTCCTTTTTCTAAATTCCTTTATTTTTCTAAGTCATCCAGAATGAGTCAGTAAAATATCTAATTTCTGTTATTTATTTAATTAAAAAAAAATCTCTGACACAGAGAGCTTCATTCATCATGTGTCTCCATTCATGGCTTACTGTCCTTTGTGGTCAGCGTAAGGCCCCTGTTTTTGTTTTTGTATTCTCCCCACTTCCCCACCATGTTCTTCAAAAGATATATATCCTTGAAATATTGACAGTATTGTTTTATGCACATATTTGTGTTTAATTTACAGAAATGGCATTGTGCTATGATTTTTAACTCTATTTTTTACTGTTATCATTTGACACCATGTTTTTAAATTCTATTCCCCTTGCTATATGTACGTTTAGCTCATCGCTTTGGGCTGCTGCACAGTATTCTTTAGTCTGCATGCATCACCTTTTACTTGTGTGTTTTCTAATAATTGCTCCACCTTTGTTTGCTACCACAAGCAAAGAATATCCTTGAATGCATGCCCTAATTGAGTTATGTGTGAATTTCTTTGGAATACACATATCCAGGAGTGGAATTGCTGGCCTATGGAAATAGGTACACTTTATTCAGCCAAGACTGGCCAGTTGCTTTTCTGGAAAGTGGCTATGCTAGCCTGTCCACATCAGTAGGTTAGGAGTGTGCCAAGTCCCCACAGACTTGCCAAGTACTTCTACCTTTCTCATTTTTGTCTGTCTGATGGGTGCAAAGTGGTATCTTATTGTTGTTTTAATTGGCATTTCTGATTGCTGGTGATATTAGCCATTCCGATTTCTACCTTTGTGGATTCCCTCTTCTTACCCTTTGTTTTTTTTTTTTTCTCCTTGACTTCTTGACTTTAAAAATACATATATAATAGCCTTACTGAGATATAATTCACATACCATACAATTCACCCACATAAAAAGCATTCCCTGGTTTTTAGTATATTCATAATGTTGTGCAAACATCACCACAATTTAAGAATAGTTTCATCAGCCCCCAAAGAAATCCCATACCCATTAGCAGTCACTTCCCATTTTCCCCAAAGCTCCCAGTTCTAGGCAACTGTTTTCTATTTCTATAATAGGTTTTTCTATTCTGGACATTTCAATACATAAAACCATATAATATATGATCTTTGTGACTGGCTTCTTTCACTTAACGTAGCATTTTCCATGTTCATTTGCGTTGTAGTATGTCTCAGTAGTTCATTCCTCTTTATGGATGAATAAGATTCCATTTTGTTTATCCATTCATGTACTGGTGAACATTTGGGTTGTTTCCACTTTTTGGCTATGAACTGTGCTGCCATGAACATTCATTTATAAGTTTTTGTACGGACATATGTTTTCATTTCTCTTGGGCATATACTTAGGAATGGAATTGCTGTGACATATGGTAACTCTATTTAACCTTTACAGGGACTTCCTGACTTTTTCTTGTTTATTTGTAACACTTCTTTGTTTGTCTTAGGTACATCTTAATTCTTTTTTTCTTTTTCTTTTTCTTTTTTGAGACATAATCTCACACTGTTGCCCCTGTTAGAGTGCAACGGCATGTGCAACCTCAAACTCCTGGGCTCAAGAGATCCTCTTGCCTCAGTCTACAGAGTAGCTGGGACTATAGGCACTCACCACGAAGCTCAGCTAATTTTTCTATTTTTTTGTGGAGATGAGGTCTCACTTTTTCTCAGGCTGGTCTCGAACTCCTGAGCTTAAGCAATCCTCCCACCTCGGCTTCCCAGAGTGCTAGGATTATAGGCGTGAGCCACCACACCCAGCCTGGTACATCTTAATTCTAAATATCTTCTAATTGTTTCCCATCTGTTGACTTTGTGATATTCTTCATTGAGCAGAAATTCTTGATTTTAATGTAGCCAAATATTAATATATACATTTTTAGTCTTATATTTTTTGGGTTTTATACACGTTCTACCCCACCATCATAAAGATACTCTCCTACACTTTCTTCTAATAGTCTCGGCATTTTCATGACTAGGTCTTTAGTCCATTAAAATATTTTCTTCAAAAAATCCTTGTGCATTTTTTATTAGTTTAATTGCTAGATGTGGAGCTTTTACTATTGAAAATAGCATGGTATACATTTCATCTTAAATCTGCCTGAATGATCATCCTCTGGCATCAAAGCAACTTGACCAACTCTATGTATGCTTGTTCAGTCAATTGGAGTTCCTGTAAGTGACTGTCCATGAGACTTGGGCTTCTTGTGGCATGGCAGCCAGGTTCCAAGAAAGAATATAAGAGCAAGTGCTCCAAGAGGCATGAGTGGAAGCTGCAAGACTTTCATGATCCAGCCTTGCTAGTCTCAGAACATCACCTCACTACATTCTATTGGTGAAGCAAGTCACTAAAGCCACCCCAGATTCCGAGGGAAGGAAATCAGACTCCACCATTTAATGGGAGAAGTAGCACAGGATCTGTGCCCATCTTTGATATACCTAAGTGGGCTTTTCTAGTTTATTCTTTTGCTGAGGGTCACCACTTTATTTCTCTCTTTCTCTCTCTGTCTCTCCATCTCTCTGTCTCTCTGTCTGTCTCTGTGTGTGTGTGTGTGTGTGTGTGTGCGTGCGCGCGCATGCGCGTGTACTGGGATGGGGTGGTCTTGGTCACAACTCTAACCCTTGATTCCTATTTCTATGAGGAATATCTATGAGCCCTTTGGGCTCAAGATCACTTGGGCACAGGCACAGGCATCTACCTTCACCTTCCACTCCTCAGCAGGGTAGTCACAGTGTCAACTCATGCTTACTTTTTGAATTTTTAGTTCACACTGGGCCTATGGAGATTTATTTTCTTGCAAGCCAAGAGATGCATTTAAAAGGATGTTTGCTATACTTTATTCAGCATTTTGTGGTATTTTGTAATGGGTTTTCAGATTTGCTAATCATGCTACCCTACAGGGAACCATCTCTACAATCCAAATTATTGTTTTTTTGCTTCTTAATTTTTTTCTGGCTTGCATAATTGGAATCTAACTACTTAAAAGGGAACAAGATGCCAGCCTTGGCAACATAGTGAGACCCTGTCTCTAAAAAAATAATAATAAAAAGAAAATTAGCCAAGTATGGTGGCGCATGACTATACTCCCAACTACTTGGGAGGCTGAGGCAGGAGGATCACTTTAGTCCAGGAATTTGAGGTTACAGTGAGCTAAGATGGTGCCACTGCACTCCAGCCTGGGTGACAGAGCAAGATCCTGTCTCTAAAAAAAAGGGGTGGGGTGGGGGAGAACAAAACGGACAGTTTATTGAGAAGTATATAAATATCATTGTCACAAATAATTGTCACAAAAAAAATCACAAAAAATGGCTTCCAAACTCAAGCATTGTCTCCTTCCTGTAGAAGATTTCTCTGGCTATCCCCTAATTCAATCTAGGCTAAATGAGGTGCCACTTCCTTTGGGCTTTTCTTCATCATACAACCTCATCAGAGCTGTTCATACTGTTTGTAAATCATGTTCCCATTGCTGGGAAGAATGCCTGACTCATAGTAGGTGCTCCATAAATGTCACTTGAACAAAAACGAGTAAGCCTGCCTCCACCTGAAGAGCATATAATTCCTAAAGGGGCTTTCTATCCCTGGCACAGTGCTTGATCCAGAAGGTACTCAATGAATGCAAAGATTTGTCTTCTTTGGACATCCTTCTCCACATACTTAAGTACAGTGTTGTTAGGTCTATCTTGATATTCCCTGGTCCCCAGTTCCCAGTGTCGAGTGTGAGGCCTGGTACCAAGTTGAGCCGATGATGGAGTGATCACAAATACAAAGCAATCCCACACAGTTTATTACAGAAAAGAAAGAAACCATACAAAGCGAAAGTAAAGAAGGAAGCTACCCAAAGTGAAAATACTTTCCAGAGAGAGGAACGGGTCAGTCTCCACGAGTGGAGAAGGACATTGAGGACTCCCAGGTGGTTTCCTTTTATTAGCCTGGTCTGGGGAGGGCTTACAGGAGGTGTGGGATAGTACGAAATGATTATGGGGTGTTCTGCATTTTTCTGCAGTCCCTTCCCTGGGTTGGTCCCCAGCTTCTCCGCCCCTAGGAACCACCCTCCTGGCCTACACCCACCACCTGCAGATTTGATCCCTACCTAACAGCGTTATTCCAAGTTGAGAGGACCAGCAGCATCACCACCACCTGGAAGTTGACCAGAAATACAAATTCTCAGACTTATTGAATTGGAATTTCTAGGGGTGGGGCTTGGATATCCTTGTTTTAATAAGGTGATTCTCATGTACATTAAACTTTGAGATCTAACTTCCTAGTGCACAATAAGAACTCTGAAACCTATGTTTACTCATTTTAAACAGAAAGTTACTGAAGTAATCTTGGAAGAATTAAACGACTGAATTTACAACTCCTTTTTACGAAACACCACCAATAAAGAGAATGGTAGTCACCCAAGGAAATTAAAATTTCTTTGAATTACTCTTTATGTCTGGAATGAGAATGTATAATCAAATGGGTAATAACACCAGTTTCTTAATTATACATTATTTTGAGAAAGCAGAATTGAACTAAGAATTCTAACATTTATAGAGCATTTATAATTGCTAGATCCTGAGGCTATAAATAGAAATATGTATAATAATCAGGTATTGGTTTTTTAGACCATCACATTAGTAAAAATGAAAAAAAAGAAAAAGGAAACAGAACACATAAGTTGTAGAAAATATCTATTAATATTAAGCCAAACCAAAAGGTTAACTCACAGCATGTTTAATATTAACCCATATATATTTTCATGAAACAAAGACAGGACTGATATAAAATAAAATGTAATTAGC